>VOQJ01019296.1:64283-76664 GCA_015052665.1 Apistogramma diplotaenia
ACTTTTGATGAGCCCTGAAGCAGGGCTGAATTAATGCCAGACCTGGATACCTCACAAAGTGGCAGAAAATTGAGCTGTTGGCTGTCTGAATCATTTCGCCCCAAACTGCTGTCTTTACAGGTGGTTTTGAAAATAAATCTTCTTCTAAACAACCAGTTTGTCAAGTGTAAATTCACTTCCGACCATTAAAATTCATACGTCTCAAAAAAAAAAAAAGTTTTCTTCTCTGACAAATCTGGAAGCCGTTCAAGCAGCGGCTCGCGCGAGCTGGGGGAGGTTAATTTAGCCGAGCGTCCTTGCATAATATTTGCCGCGCGATGACAGGGAGGCGACACGGTGGCAGTCGCTTGATTGACAGTCACTTAGGGGTGTGCCATTTAACCACAGTGACCTTCCTCACATGTCACCGCCCTTATGAAAAGGTCACCCTTGTTGCGCTAATGAGTCATCTGATTTCATGACCGCACGACTGTTTGATGCTGCCACATGAGTCGGAGTCAGACACACTGTCAGAGAGGTGAACAAAGGTAGCAGTGTGGGCACTGATTTTTGCCTTCTTTGACCCTTTTTCAGGTATATGTGATGCCTCGGTTTGAATGCCACAAACGTGACAGCGTTTCAGGGAGGATTACGCTCGCTAATGACGAGAAATCCACGTTCTTCTTATAAAGATGGGAGAAAATCATGTAATGGTAACATTGTTGATGCAGTGTAAGCATTATCGATCTAAATGGCGGCAAACACTGTGTCTGCATGGAGTCTGTAATCACGGAGCAGGAGATTGACAGGCAAATCACTGCCTCCCCGGTGAACAGAGACCTAAGCCTAACAGCAAAGCTGGTGATTCATTCATCAGCCTATGTTGTTATCCTCACCTATGGCTGCAAGCTGTGAGGAGTTTGCTTAAAAATAAGGTCCCAGACGCATGCTTATTGTCGAGGTGTTGCTCCTAAAAGAACCAGATGAGTGGGTTCAAATATCTGTCTAGATTTATCTAGCGTGCGTCACGGATGCTAAAAATTTGGGGGTATGTGAACTCATGTGGAAGATGTTTATATTTTAGAGATATTATGTCTTTAAACTGGCCAGGGAACAACTGTGTGTATCTTCTAGAAGAGCTGGAGATGTGACCCCTGGAGCTGCATAAGTCGCAGGATGGGTTTGAATCTCCTGGTGAACCGAGGCTTTGAATGGCAGATTGAATGTCTCTGTGCTGTCTCTGCAATGGACTGGCAATCCATTCAGGTTGTAGCTTTTGCTACACTATATGGACAAGCATATTGGGTGACACCTCTTACAGTATTCTTTGAACACCTCTTATTCAGTCCCACTCCCACAGGTGTCTAAAATCCAGCCATGCCTGACCTCTACAAATATTTGTGAAAAAAATGGGACATTCTAAAGAATTCCACAGTGGTTTGGTAATAAGGTGCCACTGCTTTTCCCCTCGTAGATCTTCCACAATCAAATGTAAGTTTTGTTATTGCAAAGTGGGAGTGTTTAGGAATGTGGCCTGTAATGGGTCACTCTCAGGAGCTCAATAAATTCCAGCGTGGTACCATGATAGGAGGCTATATGTACACGAAACATTCATGAAATTCCCTCTCTACTAAATGTTCCACGGTCAGTGGTATTGTAACAAAGTGACAGCAACTCAGCCACGTAAATTCCCAACGCTGGGTCAGTGGATGCTGAGGTGCAAAGTGCACAGAGGCTGTGAACTTTCTGCAGTCAGTCACTAAAGACCTCCCAACTTAGTGTGGCCTTCCAGTTAGCTCAGGAACAGTGTGTAGAGAGCTTCATGGAATGAGTTTCCACGGCTGAGCAGCTGCATCACCTTCTACCACCGAGCACAGCACAAAATGTTTGATGCAGTGGTGTAAAGCACGCTGCCACTGGACTCTAGAGCAGTGGAGACGTGTGACAAATCACAATTTCTGTCTGGCAATCTGATGGATGAGTCTGGGTTTGGTGGTTCCCAGGGGAGAAGAGTGTAAAATGTAAAGTTTGGTGGAGTTTGGCGGAGGGGGGGGATTATGGTGTGGGCTTGTTTTTTCAGGAGTTGGGCTCGGCCCCTTAGTTCCAGTGAAAGGAACTCTTAATGCGTCAGCATATCAAGACATTTTGGATAATTTCATGGAAGAATGGTTAAAAATTCCCATAAAGACTCCTAAACCTTGTGCAAAGCCTTCCCACTTAGAGTTGTAGCAGTCATGGCTGCTATGGGTGGACCGACGTCATACTAAACCTTGTGGATTAAGAATGGGATGTCACTTAAGTCCATATATTATGAAGACAGACAAGCCAATACTTTTGGCAATGTAGTGTAGCTTCCAAGCTGTAAATGATATTGAGTTCAGCCCCCAAAACATTAGATCATCACCCTGCAAACAATAAAAGATAACAGGAGAACTGTTTTCATGGATCAAGAAGTGTTCCCCGATAGGGCTAAATTCACATTCATGTGCAAAACTGCGTAAAGCCCCTTTAAAATACCTCAAGGAAAAGGTTTTAATGTACACAGTTAAACAGATTCCCAGCAGGAAACTGATGCATAGCTGGCATTTACACTGAGATGCTGAACCCTGAGGTCACAGAGTAATTTATCTGCAATGCTCTTTTTTATCTTTGTGATAACAAACTGTAGTCTTTGTTCTCTTTGTGTGCGCTCATTGTTGACAACTGTTCCCACCGTGTTAACATAGTGGCGCATATGCAGTAAAAATAACATGCACCGTTGTGCTGTTCGTTATTAATGTTCACCAAAGAGCAAACATCACTCAACAAGGCCGTGATGTATCAAGTTCACCAGAGCTGCATTCATTGTCATCCGTCTGCCTTGCACAGCTCTCTGCTTCAGGCCTTTAGCCTGCTATGTCACATAAGGCAACACGGGAATTAGCAGAATAAGCAGATATTATCTTACGACTCCATAATGGAGGCACATAACTAAATACCTCGAGGAAATTGCATAAACAAAAAGGTAATTGATTCCAGGCAAGCTGCAGGTGGACACTTAATTACAGGAAATTTATTAAGCAATGTCCATTAATCACACTGACATGGAGTTATTAAAGGGATGCACAGTTTGCACTTGCTGGATAATGTAATAATATTAAGACGAGTTGCTAAACCAATAGTATTGTTCTACACAGACAAGAGACCTAAACGCTGTTTAATTCAGATAAATATGAAGAGACTTCAACAGGACCTGGAATTAAATATTTACAGGATATTCACCACTGTGGAGACATTAGCAGCATAATGTTAGTGTGTGTGCAGCACATGAACATGACTACTACTAACAAAACACAATTGTGCAACAATGCTGATACTACTGCGGTAACAGACACAGCAAACCACATGTGAAACTGAGAAATGGTTTTGCTTTTCTTTACATGCTCTTGATTTGAATTTGACTCCACAGCTCCTGAGCTCCAACACATGAGCGCTCAGGATAGAAAGCAGGTCATCTGCTAATTGGCTGGTTGGTGGTTCGAAACCCCGGCTGCTTGAGTCTGCATGCCAAAGTATTCTTGGGCAAGATACTTGGTAGTCTGGCAGCTAGAGCTGTATAATTCATTGAAAAAAAAAAAAGGGTAGGACAGGGTAAATGTTAGTAAAATCATAGGACCTCCTGGTAAGTTCTGAAAATATGTGCCTGTGACTTCATTCTCGAGTTAAAAAATGTATATTTATTAATCCAATGTGTAAAAAACCCTTTTTGTCCACTCTATATTTTAACATTTTAATATGTTAAACAGCATTCATTTGGTGAGTGCAGGCTGTCTGTGTTTGGAGCATCCACCACTGTTTACTCTGCAGGAGGCTGTAAAACTTTGTGTGAGGTGAGTCAGATATAAGCCGACATGTCTGTGAAGCTCGCTTCAATCCGATGACACCGATACTGAAGTGAGCTGCTGTTTCCAGAACTTTTCCATTGGTAAGCGCTTCTGTTTTTGCCACTGTTTGCTGCTGTTAGTCAAGGCTCCTGAAACTTCCTTTGTGGATCTACCATTTACGGCTTGGACATTTAGCAAATAAACTTTCATAGAATGCAAGAACATAGTCAAACAGCTTATCTGAGGGAAAGTGTGATTTTTAGGACACTGGAGCCTAATATGAGCTGGCATAGCATTATCTTATGAACAGCTGCTGTTCTTTAGCTGGTTCTTGTCAGCTCTCAAGAGATGGGAGCGTCATATGTCTAATCTGCTGAAAATTAGAAACTGCAACAATATCGGGAGTAAATGAGCATCTTTATGTATGTTTTCATGTGTTAAACCTCTGACCTCAGTTTAGCTGAGGCTTGAGCCGAGTAGAAAGAGGATGCGGTGGACATGAGGACGGAGAGAGAGAGTAGTGGTGGAGGAGGCAGATGAAGACGAGATGAATGAGATGAGAAATAGATAATAAGAAGCAGATGATGAAATACACAAGTCTTCAATGATCATAAAGAGTTTAAAAGAGCTACTTGAGGTCTTTAAGTTAAAACCAATATAACTGACACTTTACAGCACTTTATAGCTATATTTAGGTTTTTAAAATATTTTTCAGATTTCTGCTTTCTTTCAGACCTATCAGGAACCTGGAGCATTCACAATCACTTTCCCTCTTATAAACATTGTATGACAGTTTATTTCCTGAGTTTGCTCGTGTTAGAATCACTTCAAATAATGTTTCAGTGATGCCATCTAACAGTGGCTAACAGCGGCAAAAATATCAATAACAGCCTAACTGAGCGCTTATACAACACATTTGCATTCACCCATTCACACACGCTAAGTGCTTACTAGCTACCTTTCACACTCTGCCGGCTGCATCGGAGAGCAACTTTGGGTTCAGTATTTTGCCTGAGGATACTTTGGTATGCAGTCCGGAGCAGCCAGGAATCAAACTGCCAACCTTTCAATTAGTAGGTGACCTGCCCTACCTCCTAAGCCACAGCCACCCCCCAAAAATATTTTCACCCAGCTTGGGAATTGAACCGCTGCCAATCACATTTCCAGCCCAAACAGTTAACTTGCTGACAGTATTGAGGTTGTTAGGTAGTAAAAGGTAATGTATTACACATCACTTGTTAGTGTTCTTTAAAGTAATGCAGTGTGTTACTTAATTACTCCCCGGAGAAAGCAATTTGTTCCGCTACTCATTTCATTACTTTCGCATTACTCCATAATGTGACCTGAACTGCACTACATGTCGTTAACAATGTAAACCTGAGGCTAGGATCTGAGGCTATACAGACCCCAGTCCTAATCACAACACATATGCAAACTTTAAGTTTTTAAGTATGAACACTAAATCCATCCCAAAAAGACTTTGAAGTGCTCATCACAGTGATTCTACTGCAGTACACTGTAGAGGTAGAATTGGAGGCCTCACTTCTCATCACTGCCTTTGTTACCTGTTGAAGTTCTGTCTGTAGCTGCTGGGCTGGTGTTGTCGTAAACTCAGCTTTGACATCGCTCTGGGTTCTTTGTTAGTGTTCTGCTAGCATGTGTGTGCAGACGTTTTCAAAGAGCTGAAGTTATGTAGGTATAATGCAGCTGTTTCTGTCACGGTTTCAGTTTAAATTTTACCTTCACGATTAAAATAAAAGCTAAAATGCGCCATTTTCCTCCTCCCTGTTCACAAAGTGAAATCAGCTGATTGTAGCGCATGTGCGCAAAAACGAAAAACACACGTTTGATTTTTTTTCTTTCTAGCCACCAGTGTTTAGATTACTAACAACCTGCTGCACTGAGTTACCGAAAAATGCAAAATACTGCAATTTTTATTCCTTGTTATATTGGTGGTTGTTGATATTATCGAAATACGTTAAAGCGCACTAACAGTGGCTTATGGCAGCTAACTGTACAATAAAAGAAACCTGCCCAACATTTGCAGCCACTACTGGATACAGAGTTATCAATATAGTTAGAAACGCTACTGCTGCTAACATTCGGTATGACTAATGCGGCTACCCTGCCACTTCTAATACTCCTGTCATTATTTTATTATGACTACATAAACATAAGAATATGTTCTGTTATATACACCGGAGATAAAACAGATGGCACGTATTAAATGTAAGCTTGCTTACATAGATACGTCTGAGATACAGCGAGAGTGCAGCTGTGCCTAAAAGCATAAAAAAAGACTCCTGCCTTTGACAGTAATCCTCATTGACAGACCTCTCTCTTTCCAAGAACCTGTCTGCATCCTCCTGAAGGAGAGACTCGGGGAAATTGGCCTTATTCCCCACACACTCGGAGGCAAGTGGCAATTAAACCGCTGATTAACGTGAGCCCGCTCTCGAACACAACTTCATAGGAGTCTGACAGAACAGTGGGGAGAAGGGGAGATAATTCAGAAATCTCCTGACCTTGTGCTTATTATCTCCAGTTAATGACTGTTGCTGCTGCTGTTGGCCTCCTGGTGGAACCTGCTCGACCTGTTGAATTCATTTCTTTTATTTTGCACATTTTCTTCTATTTGCCAGAGCTCCTTTCATACGGTGGGAGAAGCCCCATCCTCAGGAGTGCTAACCTGATTTGTTTATACAGGGCCTACAGACCTATTTTCCTCCAATATCATGACATTTCTTTGTCTCTTTCAGCGGCACAAAGACATATTTATGTATATTACAGTAAATGAGTGGCCTGGCTAATTATCCTTGTAAAAAATCACACTGCAGCCAAGAATAAACACTTACCTTGCTACTGTGGTCTTTTAAGAGGAAAGGTTGAAAGGTTTAAGTAAATAAAAGAGACATGCACATTAAAAGAGAATGTTTTGGGTTAAAAAGAAGAGTTTATTTTCTTGTTCTTATAGCTTGTTTCAATAAAACATGTAAATTAGCAGCAATTTCACAGATTTATGTTACTGATCTTCAGCTTTTCCATGATGAAGAAGATGGGGAAGTGAACATGTTGTTTTCTGTAACTGTTTTCAACGTTATCATTCATATTTTATCAAGTAAAAGTGGAAGTCATTATTACAAAAGTTACTGAAAGAGTTTTTACTTATTTATTTTTTAATTGTTAGTTGATCATTTTGAAAGTAATAAACCACAAAGGCGAGACAGCTGCACAATTTTATGGATGAAGTAACGAACCGTCGAAATAAATATCGCACATGCATTTAAGAGCCGTCTGAGAACATGAATTGTGTTTACGTGCAGCTGACCTGAACAACACTGCACATGTGTTTGGGTCGCCACATTCAGCCAGAGCAACATGTAACCAGTTTACCTGCATGTACATACAAACCTTCCCTTTCAGGCTTAAAAGCATTCAGATTTTTTGTTATTCATTGCTAGTTAAAACCATCCAGGCACAGAGAGAGCTCAGAGCCAACAGTGGACCTCAGATGTACATCAAAAACACGACCACTAATATTTGGGACATCGATGTTAAATCACTGTCCCCTATATGCCAAGTGTTTTATGTGACTATAACGTAAATGAAGTAGAGTTAAATGTATAATATGTCCTGACAAACACAAAGTTGTACTTAGGCACAGTAATAAATGTAAATATAAAGAAAACCAAACGTGGTTTTACCTTAATAATGTAAAAAAAATAGTGATATTAGAACTATAGACAGTATCTCCCACTGGTTTTGGACTGCATATTTTGATGCTTTTCCTTAAACCTCGCACAGATGTGGCGATGCCCCCTTGGTAACCTCCAGTTGCTAGGGAAAAAAATGTCTATACCCGGCATGTCAAACTCGCGGGCCGCTTCCGGCCACGCCCCCTACTTCCGGCCAAGAATTGGCGTTAAAAATATGGTACAAATAGGCCCTTTAAGTTACTTTTGTGACATTCTGCTGAACCCTCTTAACTGGAGGAGAAAGTGGGATGTCAAAAAAGTTGCTAGCTGTCACTAAGGGAAATCAGTCACAAAAAGGATGCCAAATACCTCCGTGTGATTGTTGTGTGGGTTCTCAGTCATCCCGGTACTTGAAATAAAAGCAGCTGGTTCTCGGAGACGTTTCACCTCTCATCCAAGAGGCTTCTTCATTTCTAAAAACTAAAGGCGAGTCCGAGGTAGTTAAACTCTGGTGGGACTCTGGAGGTGGTCCTGAGAGATGTTGCACTACTCTGCCAACATTTGAGTTATTAAGGTCATGTGGGTCAAGGTGTGAGTGGGTGTGGAATAGACTGCGTGGGTGATTGCTGGTGTCGGAGGCCACCACCTCTGTTTGATGACGCTCGTTCACAGTGGACACAGATGAGCTCCTTTACTCTCAAACCATCTGCCTTCTTGATCCAAAATGTGAACATTATCATTCCTAAAAGTGTCTGTGGAATAGGTAACCACTCCACAGACACGTGGAACAAGTGGAGGAGACTCCCAGGGCCACATGTAACTGGACAGCCACCCTGGAGGTCGGAAACCTGCGGGTTTCTTTTCAAGCACTCGAGACTCACCAAAGCTGAAGCATGAACACCTTAAATGGTCTGTACGTCACAGCAAGCCAAAATATTAGTGAGATAATCCACTAAAAATGCTTCAACAGCACAAACTCTGTGCTGATTGATGCTGATTGGCTACAGCACCCAGGTGGATGAGTTTAAAAAAAACCCACCTCCCTCTGAGCTGCTATGAAGAGCGGAAACTATCCACAGAGGTCAAACAGACCTTGGCACTTCCATTTGGCTTCATTTTTCAGCTCAGACAAATTAGGCGGGAATGTTTCTCAGTGTACCAACAAACCACGATTGAATGTCTCTGCATCACAGAGCATTAAAACCAATAGAAGTTAATTGAAGCATCGTGATTCTTTAATCCTTTAATAGGTGAATTAAGACTTTTTCTTCCTGAAGAACTGCACAGCGGTGTAGAAAGTTGTGCAGATCTGTAAAAGCACTTGGTCGAGCCTTTTCAGGTCACATTGGGTTCAACGTGACAGATCTCAGCCGCTGCTTGATTCATATTTATTGATCCATAATGTGATCAGATTCATTGCAGCTATTTGGCGCTGGGGGGGTAGTTAAAACTCGCCCTCATTAGGGATGTGGGTGGCGTGGCGGGGGTGACACAGTCAGCGTTCGCTGTGACCTCAGGGCGAGGCTTGTGCATCCAGGAACCAGCGATGGCTTCGCGTGCCTCGGTTTGATCCCGTAACAGATTGATACACCAAATAGGAGCTGACACGCATTGCTAAAGATGCCAATGGTAATTAATTAGCATCTCATTTTGTCCGCGGCACAACAGGATGTGGAGCTTGCTTCTCGATGCCATTTCCCCTCTAGGCTTTGTATTATCAGGGTCAGAATCCCGCCTCCGTGCTCTGAGGGCCGCTTAATAAATTGAAGAGGGCACGTTGACAGTCACATTTTCATGGGGCGTCCCCATCTCGCTGGTTCCCAGCGCCCCTGGCTATGACAAACCATCCCAGCTTCAGTGCAGCTGAGATCAAAAAGCGACTAACAGGGCCTTAAAATGCGTCTCATTGGTGGTATTAGCTGAAGAACATTTTACTGGCATTTTGACATTTGGCCTGTGACTCTAATTGAGATGCAAAGGCAGCAGGCGAGGTGTTGGATTTTTGATTTTTAACATGCTCTTTCTCAGTTTACCTTGAGGGGGTTTGGTTTGTCTTAGTTTTGTTTACTTGCTAAAATAATAAAAGTGAGAAAATATTTCACTTTGTGCTCCTCAGGGAAGTAACAAAGGATTACTGATTTGCCTTATTTGCAAGTTTTTTTTATGTGTTCTGGCAAAAAAAAATAAAAAAATTGGCAGCAGATTGATCTCGGTTCCTTTACAGTTAGTCACTGAAATGACACATGAAGCAGAAAGCAGAAACACAGAAATACTTTGTTTTTGCTACAACTTTGATGGTCTTTTTTTAAAAAAAATTTTTTAAATGTGACCAGGAAAAAAAAAGACAAAAAAAGTTTGAAGCCGCCTTTTTCTTCTGCTGCTTTGTAATAGCTGTGCAGTGAAATTCTGCCGAGACCTTCTACGCAGCTGGAACGAAAGCTTTGTTGGAGCGACGACGTCCACGCCAAACATTAGAGATTAGATTAGCGGCTGGCCTGGGACCAGTGCAGTCCTCAGTAAGAGAAGAAGGAAAAACGGACCTGGTCAAACCAGGCACACCATGTAGATGAGTTCAGCCCACATCGGCTAATACTGTAGGTCAGCTGATGTCCTTCTTCCAATTAGCACCAATTAGGAAAACTTTGACTTGATGCACACTGGTCTGTTAGTTTTCTTGAACCCACGATGAAGACTTCGAGTCAATATGCAGCAAATTATATATATTTTTTTATATAGACGGAGAGCCTCAAAAATACAGTTTTTTTGGTGTTTTTTATGACTAATATTTAACCTTGATGATTGTGCTTAAATTTGAATATTTACATAGTTACACTGTGGCCTTGAGGGGTCAAGCTATGTCATCAAGTCATGACCCTCCCAAAACATCCTAAACAAAAAAAAAAGACGATAAACAACATAAATTACGTGTTTGAAACCAATTTCTGAATTTCTTTTATGTAGGATTTTATTTAAAAAATCTTAATTTTTAAAGACGTTTCAATATAAGAACAACATGAGGGTAAAAAGCCTGTTTGGACCTGCCTACAGGAAAGCCTGCACATTCGTTTCTTTACACAAATGTGAAGAGCTGAACACGATGCTGAGGAAGTGGGCACCGCAGCAGGAAAGACTTCCTCGCAGCAGCATAAACATCGCATGCCACCTGAGCGTCCGCCTGCAACCACGTCCTTTGTATAAAAACTGAATTATTTTGTGTATAAAATATCGTTTGCACCTGATGAGTTGCAGACACTTTTCGGGACAGCGCGATCTGAAAATAAATAAATCCGGCTCAGTGTTGCTGAAACACGCCGCCTTCCTGTGTATTTAAAGTTACTGGATGTGAAGTTACCGACTTTAAAAATCCCCCCGTGGTTACGCCGTTCTTAACATATTGCTGCACATGAAATGACCGTGGAAAGTTTGAGTTCAGGTACGCAAAGAAAAACACCCAAATTGCAGTTACAGGCATTTTCCATGACAGCAGCAATCTAATCCTCTTTTTTTTTCTTCCTCTTCTTCTTTAAGGCTAAGATGTTTTTATAAACCCCTTGGGGTTTTCATTGCCTCAACCACACTCTGTTTGTATCCCTCTTTTTTTCCCTTCCTTCCTTTCTTTCTTTTTTTTTTTCCAGCGGTGTATGTGCAAATAAACTCAAAGCTGCAGCAAACCTCCTTGGATGTTGAAAAAGGGGAGCGATGACAAAAGACAGAAGAGCAGAACTGATGTGTTTGATCAAATTATGGCTCCGGTTTGGACCAAACAGATGCACGGCTTAGCCAGAATCCAGCGGTATTACGTTCATTTTTTAACCTCAACAACCCTGTCAGGACCTGTTTGAACTTTATCTGGAGCAATTCGCTGTGCATGTTTCCAGGTCTGCAAACGAAAGGAATTGATATGATGGTTGAAATCAAGAAGACTTGTGTCAACAAAAGCATCGTCCTCCACTCGGGGGGGAACTTTTGGGCTAAGCTGCTGTTTACCTGTAGGGTTTACGTTTTTAGGTTCACTGTCGTCAAGGAATGTTTCTCCTTTCTGGGATCAAGAGGAGAGGAACAAAGGCAAGAAACATTTGTTGCGAATTAAGTCTTCAGGGGAAGAGGGGTTGAAAGAGAAAAAGCACCTATGGGGCTGCAGCCTCGAGAGCGAAGGGGGTACGGTAGGTAGATTGAAGCGTCCTGCCTCTGCCAACCACACCGCCGCAGTCAGATACTGTGGCTTATTGGATCCAGGCTCTGCGGATTTGGGGGAACGAGGCACGGCTCGCCCGCCCAGTCAAACCACAACAGAAGGCATGAAAACAAACTTCTCAGAATAGCAGTGCTCTCCGTCGTTTGGCTGCCTGTTCAAAGATTTGTGGGGAGATGTTTGATCTTAGTTCAGTAATCAGCCATTTTTGTCAAAAGCTGCAGCAGAAGATTTAGCACTCTGGTGGCTCCAAACGGCAGCGAGAGGCAACTGCCTGAACTTTAAAGGTGCATTCGGCAGCGTTTCGCGTGCAGGTATAATTTTATCCTCGCCGGGCCTCAGCACCTGTGAGTCACTTCGACAAACTGCTGCCAGACCTTCGGCCCGGCCGTCGGGTTTCTATCAAACATTTGCTTTAAGTTTTACCTGCAGTTTAAGATTTCAGGATACTTTGTTTTTTCTTTCCGAGACTTTAAAGTGTCCAACATCTCAGCATGGAGCTATTCATCCAATATTCATCAACTGCATTAATACGGAGATGATAAATGATGCATAGCCAGCTTAACTTATTAATGGATCGAATCTCCGCCGCAACAATAAATACAAAAAAAAAAAAAAAAAAAAAAGAAATATAAAGAAACAAACAACGGGG
>VOQJ01019296.1:84633-95968 GCA_015052665.1 Apistogramma diplotaenia
TAACTTTAAAAAAAAACACCCCCCCCCCCCCCCAAAAAAGAAAAAAATTAAATGTAAGTGCATAACATATTTGAGCCTATAATGAAGGCAACACAGCATATTAAGTATAAAGTAGCCCATCAAGGTTACTAATAGGTGATAAAAATTTAAATCTTTAAAGATCTGGCTACTTTGCAAAGTGGTTAATGCGGTTCTTTAACTTTGCATTTTTATGACAATAATACCATTTTTATTCATGAGATTGTAGAAATAAAATTAGGATGGACTTTTTACTTTTTTGCTTTATTACTAACAAAACACTGATATGTGAAATAGAATAAGAAAATGTTAGCATGTGTAGGCCTACTTTGATACAGAACAGCTGTAAAGTCACTGTTAGTCCTACATGTCAACTTGGCAATGAGTTGCTGCAGGATCTTGACAGGCTGATTAGTGCAGCGTCTGCAGTGATAAGAACGCTGCATCGTCCTGTTGTGGTGATGACAGAACTCAGTGTCATCAGGAGGGGCTCAGAGTAGAGCCACTACTCCTCCACATTGGAAGGAGCCAGCTTAGGTTGTTCCGGCATCTAGCTAACATGATTCCATGGCTCTGATTCCTGGATGCCTCTCAGGTGAGATTGTTCAGGCGTATTGCTGTCCTTGGAACCTGCACCTTCATAAGCAGTAGAAAATGGATTGATGGAGACCATGGTTATGGGAACTCAAAATTAGATACTTATGTGTATATCAAAAAGGTAAGGCACCAGGTGGTAGATATAAGCTATAATATCCATTTAAGTGGATGAAATAAAATATTTAGAGTTGGAGAATCAATCACAGCAATGATAAAGCAAAGTCATAATGTTAGTATAGAATAATAATTGTTTATTACCATGTTCATGTTCATCAGCCACTGTGGAGATGAGCAAAAGAGCCACTTGCAGCTCAGGGACAGGTTTAAGGCCCTCTGTGTAGCAATATTTAAATAAAACCTATAACTTTTTCAGACTTTTGCATTGAATCCAATCAGGGTTTTGTAGTCATTTGTGGTTTATTGACTGTCTCACTTTATTGCCCAATTTATAATTAAGATACAATATTCACAAACATTCAAAACATGTGCAGAATAAAGAATAGTGTTGCATCATCGGCATAGAAAGGCATATACAAGATATCAATGGAAACTGTGTAGATTCTAGACACAGTCTAGATTCTCTCCTTAATTTGTTTGCTTCATGCACTCCAAAAGCAACTTATCATCTTTATCAGGTCCAGTATGGCCCTTTTACATTTGAGCAGGAAAATACATATAATACATTTGCGGCAAATGATTTGCCATTCGTGCAAATTCGTGAGCCAAAATTGTGATTACTGTGTTTTTGGAACAGTTAAAGTTAGTTGTTTTTTGCATAATAGACATGCAGTTTTGTAGCAGAGCTTTTTTCATCTGACAAAGTATTTCACTCATGGACCAACATTAGTCACCTTCTAAAGCTCTCTCCACCATGTCCTCCTTTCCCGTCTCACCCCACCTTCCCTCCCTCACGGAGCGACCTGAGGCCAGGCACAGAGGGAATGGGGCCGCCAAGCACATAGCACATGGCTCTGGGTCTGGAGACAACAGAAGTTGAGGTCCCTGCAGGGCCCTTCAACTCTTACAAGGCTGTACCACCACACACACACACACACACACTCCCCACTCAGCACATACCTCAGGCAAATGGGGAAAGCACACAGTGTCCCCCCTGGGAGAAGTGAGGCGACAGGGACTGCGATTCCTCAGAGCTATACTCCCCTTTTTCTCCACCTCTTCTTCTTCTCCTTTCCCTGCAGGCTATGCTCTGCACATGTGATACAACAGACAGCCTCATGCTGCATTACCCATACACCTCTCTGTCCGTGTCTGCCTTGCTTAAAGCCATGTTCACTGATGTAGCATCAAAAGTGGGGCACGAACATAACACTCAGAGACACATGAAAAGGATGGAGATGGTATAAAGCCATCTCCTTTATTGTTTGATGAATATTAGATGTCATCTAAAGGTGGAACTTGTATGCTGGGGTAAATCAGGGATGAAGAAAGATGCAGTTTGAGTGAAAAGGGATGTGCAGAGGGAATGATTGTTGGGAAATCTGCAATTTCCTGCTATTGTGGTAGGCCTGACTGGAAATTTGCCTCGCCACCCAAACAAGGGTGGTGGCAGCTCCAGAAAGCTGGCACTGGCTCTGCTCCACAAAAGTGCTTGTCCCATTAGAAGCACTTTCATTCTCACCCAGTCTAAGCGAAAGAAGCTGCAAACAGAGTCTTCTTCACGCAAAGTGAAGCCCAGCTTCCCCTTCGTAAAACGATGGATATTTGGGTCACAAAGAGTTCAAGACTTCCTGCTCCAGTCATTGTTTATGAATGCAGATAAAAATAGCTAGCATACGATTGTGGGTTCTCTGTTTAGTTGCGTGGAACAAAAGCTTTCTCAAACATGATTATTCAACAGACCTGAAACTCCAGCACAACTACAAATGGAAAACAGGAAGCTTCCACTTCCAAAAAATGGCATCCATGGTCTACAGGCTGATATAGAGTTGGCTCCATTTTAATGTTGTTCTAATGGCAAAGAGGAATCTAACCAAATCATTAGAGTTTTTTTATTTCCATGCAGTTAACAGCACCTGGGGCTGAAAATCCAAGTGCAAATAAACCTGCAATTGTTCTAGTCCACTTGAGCCTGCCTCCAAAGGTGAGTCAATCCTTATAGACTCTCACAATGTCCAAGTTTGCAGAAGAAAGAAAAACATGCACAACCTGGTAGAAAACACAGCACAGGGTTGGTAACAACTGCGCAGAGGTTAAGTTTTTTTTTTAAACTCACCCATTTTTTTTGCTAGGCTTTCAGTGCAGCTAACCGGAGTCAGTGATCTGGATCTGTAGATCGTGTCTGTGCTTTTTTGGGACATTTTAACAGAAAAACTGACAAATAATAAAACCTCCAAGAATTCTGGGTTTCTGTTTAGACTGAAAAAAGTTGTAGTATTATTTTTGTGTAAAATAATGACATAATTTAAGGATTGAACATTTCTGTACACGTCTGTTTTCTTTTTAATCTCTGTACACCCCTGTATGACATGAAATGTTCAACATATTAAACATGCCTGTCGGGGCAAAATGTGCCTGTCACACTGTATTAACCCTGTTTGTGGTCAGATGATAAACAAAGATTTAATAATTATGTGGCTTTGACTTTTGACCTTGACATCCAGGAGGTGATCTCTGTATATTACCTTGATATACAGAATTATCATAGAAGGTTTCATCAAAATCCTTCAAACCATTTATTTGATATGAAGACATTAAAAAAACTTGACAAAAAAATAAGATTTAACATATGATCTTGTCCTTTGACCTTGACCCCAGTCAAACCATATACAACACCAACCTTGCTTTGCTCATAAATCACCTACCCATGAAGTTTGGCAAGTGTAGGTCGAACGGTTCTCTACTTATTGACTGCACACACCACCTGCCACGGTAATGGATAAGGACAGTGTCCAGGTCATCATTAGATCCACTATTTAAAAAAGGTCATTTACATATTAAAACAGACATTTAGACAAACAAGAAACCCACAAAAAAATCAAACACTCAAATATGTAAAACAGCTCAGATGGATAATAAATAAAATCTCATGAAACACAAAGAGAGGAATATGAAAACAATGCACCAAAAGCAAAAGAAGGAAAGACACCAGCTTGGAACAGTGGGCTCTAGTTTTTTTTCTTCTGTGGACCTTGGATTGATTTTCGCCACTGCACATAGTTATTAAATTAAATAACCACCACAATGTTATTGATGAAGAAAACTATGCTGTATCCAGGCCAGATGACTGAACAGGCCTGAACTCATCAGTAGTGAACAGTGAACAAAGTGCGTTTTTAAGAGTTTCTTGAAATTATAGAAAGAGTTTGCTTCCCCAGTACTTTGAGGCAGGCTGTTCCAGAGTTTGAGGGCAAAAGCTGCATCCCCAGTTTTTCTCTGTGAGGAGTATTAGATAAATAACAATTTTGGCAGAGTTGGGATGCAAAATGACAAACTGTCAGACATGTAAGATGGTCCAATTAATTAATTCCTGACTTCTCACAGAAGTCCAGTCTGCCAGCTCAAATTTGGGTATAGAAATACGAATTTGGTTCAGTGAATTCAGTAGTTTTTAGTTTTAAACAAGTGTTTGACACATTTCTAAAATGTTTTTCTTGTTTTTTTGAGAGGTGGTCTAATAAATTTATATCCCAATTCTATAAGAATGCTCCAGATTCCCAAGAATTCCGAAAGAAGGCGGAAATCTGACCCTAAACACCTATATGACTAAAAAAAATTATATTTGTCTTCTTCATCTGCCACCTCCACCACTGCCCTCTGTCCTTAAACATCTTCATCTCATCTTCTTTTCCTCCTCACCTCAAGCCTCATCTTCTGAACTGAATCAGGGCTCTAACACATGAAAACGTCTATAAAGATGTGTATTTATTCCCAGCACTGTCCGTATTACTGAATTTCAGCAGATGAGCCAGGTGACCGTCTTATCTCCGGACAGCCAGCAACAGCTCGTTATAATCTAACATATACCAGCTAATGCTGGGCTTGAATATCATAATAATCACACCTTCCTTCTGATAAACAGTTTGATTACATTCTCACATCATATGAGAATTCATTCACCTAGTGTCATCTAGATCCACCTTGAGGAAAGTTTCAGTAACTGTAGCTAACAGCAGCGCTTACCGACAGAAAAGTCCTGGAAATCCTCGACTCGCCTCAGTGTCACTGTCGTCGGACAGAGGTGAACTTCACCGACTTGTCGGCCTGTATCGGACCCCTTTCACAAAGTTTCACAGCCTCCTCCAGAGTAAAGGTAACCAGTGATCAAAATAAGAGTAAAAACTGAAAATATCACGAAATATTTGTCACATATTGATTTTTTAATCCTAATTTATTTATACGTGTCAATTTCATTAAAATACATTTTAATAGTGTGTACAAAAATGTTAGTAACAGTAATAGAAACACACTTGTCGCAGCTATTGCAGTGTACAGAGGGTCACTACATATATCTGTGTGTGTTTGTGTCTATACAGTTCTTACCCGCAAACCCTGAATTTGTGGTCTAAGTGCTGTGACAGATTGGTGGTGTTAGCTTCAGTCACTGAAACAATGTCCCCCTCCCCCCCCTCAAGTTTTCTTCTTTTAGTTCGGAAGCCAAAAATGTGTGCAAATAACGGACACGGCATTTTTTATCTGGCACAAGCTCAATGATCATGTGGGGTGAAGACTTGCAAATGTTGATTCATTTTCGATTAATTGCTCAGCCCCATTTGCCGACTCATACACACTTGTGTTAATAATCGTTTTTGCGTGAGGCGTCAGATCCAACCGTGTTCCTTCAGTAATCCAGTGTTTCACACCTGCAAGTGAAGTGTTTTCATTCTTGAGCAAAGAAGAAAAAAAGGGGGTATAAATAATGAGATTTTCTGTATATCAAGGAGATGAAAGAGTAGGTAAACTCATTGCTATTAATCCCCAAGTCTTTGCAAGGGAGCAACCAACGGTGGCTTTAAAGAGTCTTTAAAGCAGTTTCGCTCATATCCCCGGGGAACTTTAAAGTCACATCAACCGCTGCTTTTATGAACCCTTCTCAGAACAAAACAGATGACATTGAGCATGCTAAGATCCAATATTCTCAGAGATGAGTGTACATAAAGACCAATGCTCATCTGCGCCTGCTTATTTGCTCTTACAAGTATTAGTTTTTGTATTAGATTCCCTCGCTCAATATGGGCTCGTTTTGAAGTTAAAGTCCCCACTTTTTAGAAGCAACAAAAGTTGGAACAAAAGCAGAGGGGTGATTATTTTTTTTCCCTTTTCTACTCAGATCCGCAGAGTTCATTAGCTCCCTCATAATGTGCCGATGTGGCGATAAAAAATGTGAACCAACAAAAAGCGCCGAGCCTTTTCCTGACACGCCATTAAACTGTGATGCATTGCCGTTGCTGGGAGTACTCTGTCTAAGTTTTTCCAGTTGAAAGGTCAACGGGTAGACATGACAGCGCTGCAAAATGGTGTGCTGTACATTTTCTGATCCCCCCTGTAGTTAATATCTGTCAGTTTGAGCAAAAGTGGAGATGTTTGATGAATAAAAGGAGCACCAGCAGCGGTCCTACTGCTGCTGCTGCTGTGGAGGGAAGGGAGCATTTGGGTTAGCCATCTTTAATTGACGTAACCTGTTTATCTGTAATAGTCCTTGAGCTCCT
Source organism: Apistogramma diplotaenia (assembly GCA_015052665.1). Taxonomy (NCBI): domain Eukaryota; kingdom Metazoa; phylum Chordata; class Actinopteri; order Cichliformes; family Cichlidae; genus Apistogramma; species Apistogramma diplotaenia. The sequence continues at coordinate 90,915 of VOQJ01019296.1, forward strand.
GTAACCTCACAATAAAACACCCCGCTCATTTTTCCTCTCTTTTATCTGCAAAACCGAGTTGTTATCACAATATATGAAGCGTCGGCCGGTATCTTCCATCATGACTACTTCTAATGGCTTTTAAAGTAGTTACCTGCGAAGTCCTGACATTTATTACGATCATTTTCGAGGACCAACACGGCACAAAGGTCTGCTTGCTATCAGGAGGCGACATCATTATGAATTATTGTTTGCGGCCAAGGTAGAAAATTGTACTTTGTGGCTCCGTTTCCCCCGTGATAAATCAACCAGTCACTTTTCACATCTCGGACTCTCAAAGCTGCTGAGTGTAGGACTTTTCTGCCCCCACCTCTCTCTGCCTCGCTGTGTACACATTTGGTTCTCCTTTCTCTGCTGCCGTGAAAACGCTTCCTGCAGGTTGCTTGCTTGCTGCTGCTGCCTGCTTCTCCAGATCTTTGCTCATTCCTGATTATTAGAGACGTTTCGAATGTTTATCCTAACGGCCGGGTACAAAAAAAAGACGAGCGACAGGAAAATAACTAGACAAAGAGAGGCTGTATTTGTCAGTCTCTATCTGATGGCTGCGAACACACTTCCTGGACTGTCTGTCAGCTTTGGGAGAATGAGAGGTGAAGCAGCACAACTTTATCCACCGGCTATATCTCCTCTGCTAAAGTAATCCTCTGTGTGGCGGCGGTGAGATAAGGCCTGCACACTCGCTCACAGCCTCAGTGAAGCAGAGTCCGAGCTGGAGTCGGGGTAAACTGAGGTGATCATTGCTCACCGGGAAGAGCGCCGGGTCTCCAAGTAGTACACTGATCTTCTGTCAGAGCCAGGGTCACGGAGCCGGGGGAAAGAGAGATGGGCCAGAGAGGAGGAAGAAGAAAGGAGCGGTAAAAGATTAAGACCGGGAGGAAGACAATGCCTTGGCAAAGTGTCATTTTTGGACTTTTTCGCTTTGTTTTGCACGAGGAAGAGTTGTGTAGCAAGTTGTTCAGAACTGATTGTGCCACGAGAGTGGGCTGGTTGTTACTGCAGTGACTTACGGCTGATAGGGGTGCTTAACGCTTTCATTTACCAAACTGTAGGACTTCATTTTACTCAGCTCCAGTGTTGAGTTGTAGGCTAATAATCTCATAACGCCACACAAAGCTTCAGTGAGGTCCAGATTCTCGGGAAATAGAGAAAGAGGGAGTTGTGGCTCCAACATGTTTCACAACCTTCTGCTTCTAAAGCGAACTGTCTCCATTTCCTGTTTGCGTCGCACTTTTCAAGTTTTACTGCTGCTCGGCTGGTAGTTAGCGAGTGTTTATAGACAAACGTGGAAAACTAAATGTGACCACGGCAACCAAAGCAACCAGAATGAGATTTTTTGCAGCACCGTACTGCAACCAATTTCACCTGGCAACCGCCGGCAACCACTTGCCAGCTGCATTTTTCCATAGTGACCAGTGGTTGCCATGGAGTTGCAACCAACTGATCTCTAGGCCTGTCTGGCTGCGTCCTTAAAAAGTAAATCTTGGAAGGTGTGCTTGTGAACTAAGCTTCACTACATGTCTTTAAGTATTTATTGGTTTATCTTTTGAAGGCCTCGTGTTGCATTTTTAATCTTTTGCTTGTACTGATTTAGAGTTTATCATTCTTGTTATCAATAATGGTATTTACTTATTTTAAGTATGATTATGTGTGATTTTTATATGTTTTTATTCATTTGTCTTTGCTTTGTGGTTTTTTTTTTTTGTTTTCATTTAAACAATTAAAAAAAGTCTTTATCCCTTTCGATTCCGGGATTTGTCTCCACTTTAAAACACTCTGGACTAACTGCTATTGTAAATGTGATATATGAAGAGCTGTGTCTTTACTCGAGAAAGATGGAGGAGGGGAAAAAAATGGGACGGCAAGGAGGCAACAAAGAGGAAAACAGATTAAAAAGAACAAGTGTGGAAAAGATGAAGAAGAGGAAGAAGAAAGTAAAATAAAGAGGGTGAAAGAGGAAAACTGAAGGCAAGGGGGGGCAAATTAGAGCTGAAAAGAGGAGAAAGTAGGAAAAAAGATGGATGGTGCATGTTGCAAGGAGAGAGAGGAGGCAGGGAAACTAATTGGGAGAAGAGAAAGTAACAATAAGGAAGAAAGAGTTGATTTGTAACAAGAGAAGAAGAGGGAGAAACATGTAAAACTGGGATTGAGTTTGCAGGAAGCAGTGAGAAAGAAATGGAGGAGAAAGGTCTTGTTGGAGTAGGGAAACGAAAACTGAAGGAGGAGAAAAAGGTAAGTCAGAGGAGTAAATACTCAGGGAGGTAGGAGGAGAGGCCTCTCAGTCTAGACTCACTATAAAGAAGAAGGTAATTAAGAATAACAAAAACCTTGCTTCCCTCACCTACTTCAAATAGACCGCCGCAGGTTCCTGCGCAGCATTACCTTGATGTTCTGCAGCGAGCCGGCGCCCGTGGTGGCGAGCTCTACCTCCTTGTGCATTCTGATCACTCTGCCGCTCTCCAGCCCGATTAGGCCGATTAATATTAATGGCTTGGCAGTTTTCTCTCTGCTGATCAGAGCTCGCGGTTGACTGGTTCCCAGCGTGGCGCCACACCTTGCTGTAGGTGACTGTCAGGTTTGATTACAGCCAGATTAAGGGCTCTCTTTCCCGCTGCCGTTGTTCGACATACCCAGATAAGCTGCATAAGCACCGGACGATTATTCACTGTCGGAAAGCATCGAGAGGTGAGACTGTGAGGTTTGACAGCGCCGGGGATTGGGTTGCACTGTAAAAATGCCCAGCTAATAAGAATTACAGCAGGGTGTTTGCAGGGATCAGAGAACCAGGTAAAGCTGAGCCTAAAAGTCGCTTTTTGCAGTCTAGAAGATTTTAGATTATAGTGCTTCTGAAGCGTGAAGCAGCCATAGCACATGTCAGGTGTTCCCACTAACCCAGTGTGGCCAGTGTAGGTAGAGTTGATAACACCTCACACCAGATCAGAACGAGTAAAAACCCACAGTGTCGCCAGCAGAGGTCTATCATGTGACCTCAAAGGTGTCTGTGTTTGAAGGCACACGGGGACAGAGAGCACTGTGTCTGCATAGTAAACATGGCTTTCCCGCAGTACTGTCAGCGCACTGATGGATGGAGCAGCGAGGCTGATAGGTGCCTGAAAGGTAAAAGTGTATCCAGCATCCCCAGCCGCTGTTACAGTCATTTGTAACACATTTATTGCTGATTCAGCACTCCCGAGCTCCAGACAACCTTTTTAATTTTTTTTTGTATTTTAACCCCCTTCACATTTGTGGATCTTTTTTCTCGGGTGGGGCGGGCATGAGCTGACTACAGAGGTGGTGATCCATCTCTTCCCAGGGTTTATACATGTTTCTGCTCAGCACCAACATATAATTCCTTTGACCAGGGATGCTCTGGATTTCTGTGACTGGTCTTTCTCGTCTCCAGTGGCTCTTACTTGAATCTAATGAGCTTCTACCACCATTTAATAAAACAAAAAGAAGTAGAATTTTTTTTACAATTCAATTCAAATTTATTTATAAGGTGCCAAATTCCAACAAACAGAGAAAACCCCAACAATCAAATGACCCCTAAGAGGAAGCACTTGGAAACAGTGGGACAACCCACAAAATAAAAACCAAATACTGCAGTTCTTCTTTTGTCCACTTGAGGCTCTGCTCCAGTAGTCAGTCAGTTTCTGTATATTTCCATGTTAAAATATCCAACTTTACAGCAGAAATAAACATTCATGGTGAATATTTTCATAACTTTTACTAAGGCTTAGCGTTATTTTGATTGGTTGGCGAATGCTGAGGTGCACAGTGCATTAAAGTCGCCAACGCTACGCTGGGAGCTTCATGGCATCACTTTCCATGGATGAGGTGGCTCAGTACTCCTGACCATACGATTCAAATACTGCTGTTTTGTACATGTCTGCTTCAATTTTTGGTGATTTCTTGTATTTTATTAGTCTGTCACTTAGCACTAATTAGCAGGTATCTGTGTCTTTGTTTGTTTGTATACATCCTTACTTAATAAGCTTTTCTTTATCATCATTTTGTATTTATTTATTTAATAGCAACAAAAGATATAGGTAGTCAAGGAAAATGCATAGTTATGCCTCAAAGAGTCCTTTATTTTAAGATTTTAATGAGTGTTAACTAGAATTTATTTTTTTCCAAGTTTGCCAAAACAGGTCTAAAGTCTGAGACATATCACTTTCTCTTTGAAAGGAAATAACCACCGATGAGGAAAACGGCGCTGCTTCGTTACGCCACTTTGTTACAGATATGAGAATAATGTGTGAAAAACATACTAGATTATTAACTTAATACCCATTTCTGATCTCCTGGGACGGACCCGTAATCACACTAACGTTGTTGGGTTTGTGTTCCGGCGGTCGGCCGTTAATCTTGTGCATCGTCAAAGCCGCGGCTCCTCTGAGAGCCAATCAGATATCAGATTGCTTTGGGAGCAAAGAAAACAAGGCTGAGCGAGTGAGGTGTCTGGCCGCGGCGCCTGCCCTCATCTGTCTTCTTCTCGGCGGGTGGGGCTGCGTGACCCTTAACCCCCGCAGAGAGCCGCAGCATCCATCTTGACATGTTAGGTAATGTGGTTAACTACCTCCTTCCCCTGTCAGGACCTGCAGGAGCCGCCACTGCAGGGGACTGTGGGCCCCGTTTGCCTCCAGGTAGACGATCCTTCTTGCTGCCGGCTATGACAAAGACATCGGCTCGTTATGAAGTGATCTGCGGCAGTTGCAGGTGAAAAATGAGCCTCTTCCATCATTGGGTGCTTCGCCAGTTTAGGTGTTTTATCCTCCCTCTGAGTGTGTTGAGCTGTTGCTGTCATCTGAAGTGTTAAATGGTGTGTCGGGTCGTTGCGAGGGGGAAAGCACACGCAGAATGAAAAACCTGTCCCAGAAATGATTTGTGACTTTGTCTTTGTGCATTTAAAATGTTCAGTTTTGGTTAAATTATTAAAAAAAAAAAAAGACCCCAAAGAGGGAAAATTTTTTCATATTAAATTATTCTTTTTTTTTTTTTCTTCTTTTCCTTTCTTC
>VOQJ01019296.1:100433-115871 GCA_015052665.1 Apistogramma diplotaenia
GGGGGGGGGCGGGGGGGGGGTGTGAAAAACCGACCCCCACAAACACGTGGGGGACACCCCCCGCCCCCCCCACCGCCCCACTTCTGTTTTTTTTCCTTGTGTGTGCAGGGAAGCAGATGTTTATGTATATACGGTGGACTGGCAGAGGGAGGCCGGCAGCAGATGCCTGTATCGGTGCCAAGGTTCAGGATTGTACAGACGGTACATGTTCAGCGAGAGAAAGCTGCCCTCCCCCTGCCATAGGTGCCCCCCACCCCAGCTGAACGCCACCCCTCCACCCTCCTCCTTCTGCTTAACCACCGCACAGTCCGACCCCTTTTATTTATTCATCTATTTGTTGAATTATTTACTCATTCCATCGCTCGTTTGGCCGTTTAACGACCCGCCTGGAGGCACGGGAGAGATGGAGCGTTTACTTCGGGGACAGATGACCATTCACTTCATTTATTGGGAAAATAAAAACAAACGCTAGAACACTATGGGCCTTTATAGTGTGTGTGCTAAAGAGGTGAAGAGCTTCGGCCCAAAATATGACCCTTAACTATATTAATGAAAAGCCTGATTTACAGTGCAAGTGACTACTGCAATTATATATTTTAAAAGAAATAACCACCAATCGGAGATGCGACTCCTCTCCAGTCTTTTGCTCTCAGATCTGTAACCGGGCAGCATGATCAGTCTGGAGACGGCACATATATAGACTATTAGTGTTACTGCTGCTAAGAAATACCCCTCTCGTTCTAATATTTAGTGCTAATTTTAAGCTTCCTCCCAAATTACAAAGACTTCCCCCCCCAAACAGCCCTGATTTGGATAAGCAGAAGAAAATGAATGGATGGATTGATTAGCTTGCTCAGTTGGCCATCATCATCCAGCTAATCATCTGCCTCCATCTAACCCTCTCCTCAGCATCCTCCTCTTCCCCACCACCCCTCTGGTCTTCTTCTTCCCATCATACCTGGCAGCTCCATCTTCAGGATTATCTACTGCCCGTCCTCTGCACGTGTCCACACCACTGAAGTAGTCATTGCTACACCATTCTGGTCACTCCCAATAAACATCTGAGCATCTTCAGCTCTTTCTGCCGGTTCCACCGGCTCCAAACCGTACATCATAGCAGGTCTCACTCTCTTGTAAATCTCCCCTTTTACAAATCACCCCTGACACGCGTCTCCATCCACTCCACCCCGCCAGCACTCTCCCCTTTACCTCTCTTGAACTCACCTTTCCTGGGTCAGTCACTCATTTGGGATAGGTGGAGGCAGTAGAGATCAACTGCTAAGAGCCATTCAAAGTGAGTGAAGTGTAGGCGGCGGTCCTTATTTAGTATTTATGGCTTGTAGGGTGAGCATAATATACATCGGGCACGCAGGAATAAAGCTTTTGTTCAGGTCCGCTGTTCACCTTCACCCACACAAATCGTATCCATTGTAACTTGGTTCATCTTGTCTTCTTTTGTTATTAACATCTATTGAATATAAGCGCCAACGTGTCAGAGGAATAGAAGGAGCACCTCAGCCTTTCGTTATGAGACGATCCCACACGTGTTAAGGTGGTGATGCGTTTTGTCGACATTGATAATCCCGCCGAGCACCTCTGCTCGCGCTTACGCGCCATTTCCCAACACGGCGGAGGATCACAGCCTCTGCTCAGGCGCCTCCCTTTAGTTCTGACTTGAAGAGGGAACTTTTTTCCTTTTTCTGCCTCCCCTAACCTTCCCCCACCCCCCGGCCTTCACTCACTCCGCTCCCCTGCTTTGGAAGGAGAGCGAAGGTACAGCTTGTTTTATTAACATCAAAAGCGCCTGTGGGAGACGGCGGTGATCAAATTCCCCTCTAATTAAAATGAACCTGGGTTGAGAATGTTGCGCTGTTTAATATGTACAGAACGCTGCTGATTGCACAAAGCGGCTCCTCCTTTTGTTGGCGCAGATAATGCGGGCCCCTTCGAGACGCCGACGTGGGCGGAATGAGCGTACCTAGAGCATCCTCTCAATATGGGTGATGTCCTCATCGCAGGGTGATGTGAGACTGATGTCAAATGTGGCCGGTGAAGCCTGAGCCGCACCTCGCCTTTAATTTGCAGGGTGATTGATGGACCTGGAGGCAATGTTGCAGAGCGATCAACTCTCGTATAAGGTTGCCTCCTCCACCCTTTTACCGCTCCACGGCAGCCTTCCCCTCGTCCTTAGCTCCCAGGATGTTTCCAGAGTTTAAGAGTTCAAGTTCACTTTGCACTTCTTCCTCAGCTCGTGATGCGAACGTCGCCACAAAAGGGTGAAGTTGTTTACTCCTGAAAGCTTGCGTCGTTTAAGGTCAAAGACTCCGCGTATCGTTTTCTGAATTCAGGAGCAGGCAGCATATTTTATTGAGCGCTGAATGAACAAAACTAATCGACAGGAGGTCGAGAAATGCAAGTGATTGCTTGACGAGCTGTCGTGTCCTGTTTTCGTGCCAACACTCACTGAATGTTTGAAAACTTAGCAAAAGAGAATAGAAATCGAGCAGTGAGAAAGCCACAGAGTCGAGCTCAGATCACGGCAGATCAGCTAGCCTACTGCTAGCAAACTAGCAGTAGGCTAGTTTGCTAGCCACCATCTAGAGATGATATGCCATGTTCTGACTGAAGTAGATCTAAAAACAGTTCTGCTGTAACTTTGGACATAAAGACAGACACTAAATACCAACAACGTTTGGAGGGTTGGTGAATTAGATTAGCTGACATGACAAGGTGGCTAGCTATAGTGCTACGGTTAGGCTAATATGAACACATTAGCACATTGATGCCTGGGACCCCGTCAGTCCTTCAGCTGTAGCTGCACTGGGAGTTTTACAAAGTGTAGATTAAAGACGTGCTACATGTGATCAGCTATTAAAAAGCTGTGGACCCGAGAATGACGACTGAGTAGAACACTTGGAGCTGGAAATAAAGCGGATAAATTTAGCACAATATAATGCAAGAACCATTTACTCCTTGTGGACACTAGGGGGCAGTTACCTCTTGACTTGCTACATTTATACAGGAAGAGGTTCTCTCAGCTATGCCAGCACCCACAGCGTTAAGTTAGGTTTCATTACTAATGCTCAACAGTTGTCACATAATAAAGAAGCAGAGTCAAAGATGTTTGGACTTGTGGTTGTGACTGTTCTGGAACTGTGGAGCACACGTAAAGCTGCTTATGTAAACGGGCACTGAGTAGCAGCTTATGGTAAAGCTGTTAGAGATACCCTTCTGCATATCATAATTATGGTGCTAGCAAAAAGACTGGAGGCCATGCTGGAGGTGGCGGAGTTGAAGATTTTCAATTCCAAGTAACCAGTATTAGAGAGGCGAGGCTGAGATGGTTTGGACATTTGCAGAGGAGGGATGGTGGATATACTGGACAATGGATGTTGAAGATGGAGATGCCAGGCCTGAGTAAAAGAGGAAGACCTCAGGGAAGACTGATAAGGATAGCAGTGGAGACCTCTAAAGGGAGCAGCCAATAGAAGAAAAAGATACATGCTGCATGATTTAGGCTTCTTTAGGAGTTCTTGCTTTCCCATTAAAGTCAGTAATTGTAATGAGTCACTTTGGGGTCTCCGTGAGCCCGGTTAAAAAGCGAAAGAGTTCCTTCTAAACCTGCAGTTGGCTCCAAGTTCTCACAGTTTAGCTGCTTTTTGTGACAAGAAAGTTTTGGATTTTTTTTGGACAAAATATCGATGCTCCTTCTTCTTTCTGGACGTCGCCTCCCGCTCAGGGGCTTAAGATTCGAGTTTGGGGCTCTAGTTATGATGGTGCAGGGTTTGCAGGGAGGTGAGACGAGGGATACAAATTCAATTTAGGTGTTGCTGCCGATCAATGACAGCAATCCAACCTTGATCTCAGGTTATGAATACCTGAGCAGATGTTGCATGTGACGCATACAGATGACACGCACAACAAGTCAAAGAAATCCAACTCCTGGTTTGGAGATTTGGTTGTGAGGCATTGAATTAAAGGGTTTTCTTATGTAAAGTTAAAGGCGCAGCGTGGCCTTTGACCCTTACTCTGATAAAAGCACACAGAGGGACACTGAGAGTCAATATCTGCGACCTGTTCTGCTGTCCTGCTCTTCGGTTGTTCCGAACCGACACCGACCAATCATGTGATCATTTGCACGCATGTCGACGTTAATTATTCCATCAAAATTACAGAAAATGACTCTACTTTTCGAACGAGTTACTACTTACAAGTGAAAAAAGGTACTACTCTGTCTAAGAGTTAGATACACGTCGAAACAACATGGACTGAATACCAATACGTTCAGAGACAGATGTTTACTTTGCTCACATCATTTTAAGCACCATTTTCACGATTGATTCGATCGAAAGCCTTGGAGGCATCTGATAAACATGTAAACACACGTGGTGGGTCTTCTTCTTTGTCATTTATATGATTTGAGGTCAAATTATTAGAATTTTTAAACATAATTAGCTTAAAAGCTTCACTAGAATCTCACCGACAGCTTCTTCAGGTGTTTTTTCCCCACAGGAAGCCAAAAAAGAAACAGATAATTAGAAATGTTGGGGTCTAGAAACTAAGACCTACATAGGAATGCACCTTCAAACTTGGCAATGCTAATCTGCAGCATAGACTGTAAATAAAAGATAGACACAGCCACCTTGACGTCACTCACTGGTTTGCTCTGAAGCTTCAGAGTCAGTGTACTGGCTGCCTTTAATGAAGTGATCGTCTTTGAAGGAGAGGGTGAAGCACTGCGTTAGCGGCTAGTGTGAGTCGACTTGGTTATCAGGGAGGCGGCTGCACAGCCAGCCACCACATGGCCCTCGCCAGATCAGGGCCAGGACTCAGTGGTGTGCAGTGCAAGCCTTCACCCAGAGAGTCAGCGTCTTCCTCCACTTGCTGCATCTCGTTGATGGCTCCTGGCTTCTCCACACAAGTTTCTCCACCTCCACGTTTTGGAGGCCACCAATGGAGCCAGACGCAACCACATAACGCTACAAAGCTCAGTTAGCAATGTGCCTTCACAGGCTGCAGAGAAGAAACAGATCCAGATACAGACTTCCTTTTATTAAACTAGTCCAACACCACAAACATGTTCAATAGGTCCAATTAAGCTGCTCTAATTGCCATTCATTTCCTTATCTGCCGATTAAAGCCACACCCTTAGCAAAATCTACCCAAGCTGTTTATCAGGCTGTAAGCATGTTTATTTCTGTTTGGGGATTCACTCACTTTTTGAACCAGCCTCTAGTGGACATTGCAGGACCTGCAGTTTTTAGCAGGCCCCAGAGGCCCACGCAGAGATCCAGAGCACCTGGGCCCTGTTGCATGAGGGAAATTTATTGATTTTCTCTGAAACCAGAAGCCTGTAGACTCAAAGGCAATTTTATATGTCAGAAACAGCACAGCTATCCAAGCCCAAGACACAGATTGGCTATTCTATATTTGATTAGTAATGAAAGATAATTTCCAGGTCATCCAGAGTCGTTCTGGAAGAAAACTCTTTGTTTGTGTTTGTGAACATTTGTTAAATGTGCAGCACATAATCGACACACATTCAGCCCGAGTGGATTCCCACAGACTCGAATCCAGGCTTTCCTTTTTTACAGCCGTCCCACCCTGCTGTCAGACTCTGGAGCAGGTAGCCTGCACTCCATTAAACAAACACTGTGGCCCCTCACTTTTATTTGACATTTTATTTGGCTGTGACAAACGAGCAGCAGTTGGATTATAACATAATTTGTCTCCTCTTTATTACCGGCACAAAGGACACCATTCATTAATTATTCTGCCGTTGCCGCTCAACACTAACTGGAAAGGTCCCTCTTTGGACAGATGGCGAGGACAATGTTATTTATATCAATCAGTCCAAAATGTTCAGCGAGGATTACTATTCCTTGGACCACTTTGATTTATGCCTCTGCACCTCACCCCCATAGCCAACCTCACCGACTCCTGCAGGGACACTTTAATCGAATGGGAATTGAAAACAGACTCGTGAGGCAGCAGTGTGTTTTGCCATGTTTATTTATACATCTCACTTTTCTGTTTTTTTTTGTTTTTTTTTTGCTTTGCAACACAAGTCGTCTAAACTAAATTTATATTTCTGTGGTTTCTTTTCGGGGGAGGAGGACTTTAACCTGCACTGGTACCTGCTACAGTCAAATTCTTTTAATTCATATGGCAGCTTTCTTTGTTTTATTCAGTTCAATTAAATTTTATTTATCTAGCGTTGCATCAAGGCTCTTTAAAAAGATGTTAAAATGTCTGTCACAAAAATATATGTATTAGATTTTAATGCACTTGACTTCCAAGGCCATGCTAAGCAATTTCAGGGCCCTAAAAAGCCCCCACACCCACCCTACCCACATTTGAAAAAAAACAGGATTCAGTGACTCAAAAATATATTTGTTATTTTTCTGATGATGCATAAATGCCAAAAGCTGCACTTTCTCTAATGTCCAGTTGAAGCTGACACCTAAAACAAATCAGTCCTCATAGACACCCGGGTTAAAATGTCCAACTTAAGAGCAGACGTGAGCATGTTTTGGCCTCTATTGGTGGTTTTCTCCTTCATAATAGCTGTACAGGGGTAAATGTTTTTCTAAATAAACCATCTGTTGTTTTATTAACACTTAAAAGTTGCATGATTAGGGCTGTGGCTGTAGCTAGTCTTCACCTCAGCTAATTCAAAGCCTCGCTGCCATTTGTTGTGGTGCTGGTGCCTTTTGGAGCATTTTTTAAAATACACTGTAGTGCAGCTGATTGTGTTAACAGACAGTCCAAGAATTCTAGGATCCAGTTTTGCTGAGTGAAATTAAATGATTTTATTTCTATAAACACTTTGTAAGTGCTCAGGTAGAGTAGAAAAATGCTGTAGCTATGTCACTATTAGCTATGTTGACCTAAGAGTGCATGTGTTGTACCTCAAAGAGATCAGGAATACATTTACATGGACATCTCTTGGATCATGTGCACTTCCAGCAGCTTTTTGTCCCGGTTTTCATTAGGAAATACAACCCTTTGCCTTGCAAAGGATCAGAAATGGTATCCCGATGACCATTGTATGTTTGGAATTCCTTATTTTGTGTAGCTGTGCATATAGACTTCACAGCAACATTTAGAAAGTGTTTCCAAGGTTTCTCAGACCGGATTCACAACTTCTCGGTCAACCTTACATTTGTCAGGTAGCTGCTTCTGATTCTAGCACTCTTTCCACACTCAGTAGCTTGTAGCCATTAGGATAATAAATCTAAGCTGAATAACACGCTCGTCGAGTACAAACAGAGGCAGTCAGGTCTGGCACCGACACCGCCTCCAACAACTCATCATTACCTTTCTTCTCTGCATGCAAACCAGTCCCAGAGCAACACTTGGTAGCTGGGCGCCACGATTTACGTGTCTGTGTGGAAAGAGAGGAAAAAAATATATTTTGTAATGAATACCATTTACGGAGTAATTAGTTTTATGCAAACTAGTGAAGATGAAAGCAAAAATCTTTATAAATTATGAATCATGTTATAACTTATCAGGGGTGCTTATCATTGAGTTAACGCACCTCCCTGTTAATTAAAAATGTTCACACGGAGTCAAAGGAGGGAGACAGTTTGCCGGCAGACTCATCAGGTAGCTCCGTCTCCCAGAAAACCAATTCTGAAGGAAGTCTTTGTTCTTTGCTGCTCGCTTTTCCAATCTCGGATCAGGGCCGGCGTCGGGCCGAGAGAGGTAAACAACAACAAGGATGCAGGAGCGAGAGATGCTGACGGGTGTGGGGCCATCGCTGGGCAAAAGTGGGCAAAAATCACCCTGACAGAAGACATGAGCTCTAGGTAAAAACCACCAATTTCCCTTACCCCCACGCCCCTCCCCGAACCGACATTCTTCCAAACATTTGCCCATTGACTAGAAAAATCTCCCTGGGCCCCTGATGGTCCCTGGCTCAGTGTGCGGATGCCCAGGCGCTACAGCAACGCTCATAAAAACTCAATTCATCAAGACGAGTGTAATTTGCTCCGAACGGAAAGCGCCACAAAAGGGGGCGAGCTTGTCAGCGAGACAGGTGGCTGGAGATCTCGCTCTGATACTGAGCGATATGAATAATAGATTCTGCTAAATGTACGCCAGGACCCGGGCTGTAAACACAGCTGCCTCCTTTCCCTTCCAAAAGAACAGCTTGGCTGGATGAGAAGCCTGAGCGCTCTGCCTCCACCTGAGGACTGGGAGGTGGGGGGTAGAAAGGGGGGCGATTAACTAATCAAATGCATGGGCTAAATAGGAGGCAAGGAGAGAAAAGAGGAGACAGACAAAAGGAGGAGAGAGGGAGAGAGAGGTGTGAGTCAGAAGGTTTAGCCTCGCTGGTTTTGTTCGAGCACTGAGGAGCACAAAGGATGTTGATTAGTAGGAAATTGATGTCAATCGAAACATTTAAAGTATGAACTCTGTGTGAGTGAACAATTGACTGTTTTACTTCAAAAACTAGACTTTTACTATGAGCCGCAGCGTCCCGCGTTTCGGTAAATGACATCATCAGTTAAGTCGGCTTTATAGCTTTCTTAAAATCCCGAACTTCCCCTCAGTCAGCTGCACAGACGCCACAGTGCACACGTGCTGTTAAACCCAGACGTCGGATAATGAAGAAGGAGAAAGAAAACCTCTTCTCGGATGCAGGTGAGCTTACCTTTCAGAAGCAGCTGAAACCACAACAGTGCCATAGTGCCGTTCAAAGGAAAAAATAAAGAAAAGTAGGTGGGAGAGGTTTGCGATATTTAGAGGGGAAAAAAACTGAAATTTAAGAAGAGAAAGCTCACATTTGGAGAAGGGAAATGAGTATTCACTGAGATTATAACAGTACATTTCCAGGAAAAAGATTCAGTGGTTGCCCAGTGATTGCATTTAATTTTTTTTTTTTTTTTGCAATTGGCAAGTAGCTGCAGCAGCCAACTGGTTCAATTCAATTCAGTTTTATTTATATAGCACCAACAATAGTCATCTCAATGCAAGGTAAAAACAACTCCAACAATCAGATGGTCCCCCCCCCACCACCACCACCACCACCACCTCATGAACAAGCACTTGGCGATGGTGGGAAGGAAAAACACTGTTTTAACAGGAAGAAACCTCTGATAAATTCAGTAGTGATGTTTAAACACACAGAGACTGAAAAGCCCTAACTGCATCATTGGAAGCCCCCCCCCCAGCAGCCTAAGCCTATTGCAGCATGACTAAGGGAGCGTTCAAGGCTACCACAAAGGTTTGAAGCATTTACATAAAAGTAGAGGGTGGGAGCTGATTCCACAGGAGAGGGGCCTGAGAGCCGATGAGCACAACTCGTCTGCAGTGTCTCTTTGCGACAGGAGGCTCAACTCAGCTGGCTGTTATTAAGTTATAAGTTATTCATTTTGAAGTTAAATTGCCGTCCTGCAGCAGCTACATGAGTATTTAGTCACAGACTGAAAGCAGACCGACTCTGTCATTGTCATCTCGATGCACCAAAGACACTTCGAGGACAGCCGCTGGCTGCGAGTGGTTGCAGACCACGAGCAGCCATTTCAAAGGCTCATTGAACATGGCTGCAGTAATTTTAGTAGTGCCGCAGTCTCCAGCCGCTGTTTTCCCTCCTGCGACTGTAGCAGTAAGGAAACAGGATCACTTTATTAACAGAAGCATCTGGAACTGAATAAACTGGCATCATTTTCTGCTCACGGCGCTCAACGCCACCCAAAGTGCGTGAAGTCGCCACGTGAGGCCGGCTTAATCTTAACAGCCATATTTGATCATTCTGAAGCCTTGTCAGGATCGTGCATTTACTTTGACTTTGCTTTTTTTAGGTGCACTTGCTTAACTCATTAATACGAATGTCTAATGAGCCAATCAGATTGCAGCAACTCAGTGCATTTAGGCGTGCAGACGTGGTCGAAATGACCTGCTGAAGTTCAAACTGAGCATCAGGATGGAGACGAAATGTGATTTAAGTGACTTTGAGTGTTGCTGAGTATTTCAGAAAATGCTGATCACAACCATCTCTGGGCTTTAGAGAGAAATGAAACAACTACTTGTTTACAACCATGCCTGTAAGCTAAGGACAGGAAGCTACAGTCAGCTGAGACTACAGTTCACGAGGATTCCCCAAAAATGGACAATAGAAGACAAAGGAGTCAGAATTTGGTGCTAACAGCGTGAAAGCGTGGATCCATCCTGCCTTGAATCAACAGTTCGGGCTGTTGGTGGTGCAATGGTGGAAGGACACACTTTGAGCCCCTTAGTGCCAACGGAGCTGTTTAAATGCTGCGGCCTGCAGTACCTGAGTACTGTTGCTGACCATTTCCATCCCATTATGACCACAGTGCATCCACTTACAGCAGGATAACTCACCATGTCACAAAGCTCTAATCATCTCATCTTTCATGCACATCACAAGTTTATTGCAGTTAAATGTCTGCAGCAACTGTGTGATGTCACCATGTCAACATGGACCGAAATCTGTGAGGAATGTTTGCAGCAGCTCGTTGCATCTGTGCCACGAAAAGCAGCTCTGGAGGCTAAACAGCGGCTAGTGATACTAGTGAGGTGCAGCTAATGAAGTAGCCTTCAATCTGACTAATCTTACAGTGTCAGTTCACTTATGTTCACACAGAGATCGATTCCTCGTACATGATAAGTGTGCAGGCGCATGTAAGTAGGACTATAGAGAGAATAATTATTTGGGTGAACTAACCCTTTAAAGGTCTGTCCTTTAAGCTGGCAACATGACAGGAAACGGAGGCATTAAATCTGCTGCTGTAAGGACTCTTGTGTTATGCTGGGGATTATTTGCACAGATTAAAGGATGATTATGGCATTTATTCAAGAGGAGAAAGTAAATCTTGACTTTTTCCCTCCTGTCCTTGTGTTTCATGTCAAATGCTATGAATAATGCGGCGGCGGCTATGAATGGTGTTTGTTTTGGCAGGGACTTTGCGAGCCACAGTTCTGCAGGATGAATTCACACGTTGCGAGGAACATCGTAGCGGTTTACTCACCGACGTGTTTACTCATGAATTATCACGTGCGTCTCGCCGTTGACTCACTCGGCGGACTGCGTTTTGCTGCTGATGTAATTTTCCTGCGCCACCAACCACCACCACCACCACCACCACCTCCTCGCTGACACTTCATCGACGGCTGCTCCTCTGCACATTTGATGACTCCCGAGATGAAATTTAGGAGGATTTTGCCCAGCCGAAGGTAATTAATTCTTCAATTAAAATGTTGTTAAACATTTTTAATGAGTAATTGGCACTGGGGAATCGGATACAAAACTATGTTTAACTAGAGACGCGCAGACAACACGGATGTTTCAAAGTTGGTTTCTGCAAGTCTGTTCGCTGACCCACTTCTTTTCCTCCCCGAGTATCACATGGCGCAGAAATATAAATAAAAAATCAAAATGTGAAGCGTCTCCTGGCACAGAGGATGTGTCCTTCATCTCAGGTGACTACTACTTCATTTGGCTGTCTTTCTCTCTCCATCTTTTTTTTTCTCTAATTAGGACACGAGACGGCACACAACAACCTGAGATACAGAAGTACGGATCACAGAGCAGAAACACAATCCACTTAACCTGATTTCTCTTCAGTGTGAACAAAGACAAGGACACGCAGGAGGAACAGAGCATGTTTCATTCATCACCGGGAAATGACACAAATAAAAACACATTTTCAGGCCAGTTTCTTTTTCTTGAAAGCACTTCAGTATTACTTTGTTACGCAGTGTGTGATTTGAAAAAGTAACCCTTAATTTTGTAGTAAAACTTATTGTGAAGCTTTTATTTAGCATTTCTGTCACTAAATTTAACCACAGAAACATTTAATATCATGATAGGAAAGGCAGATATTCTCACGACGGCAGAGATCCCCACTGATCAGAGAGGCTTGAAGAGGTTTAGCGAGGTATGTTCTTGAAGTTGGTTCACCTCTTTTGCTGCACACCTAAACTGTCCTCAGATGAGATATCAACACATGGATAACCACAGCCTACATTGGAGCTCAGTGTGCAGATTGTAAGACCCTCTCAAGTCTTTGTCTGTCCCTGATGGAACTTCATTCCTTGATTTTTCCTGTTAGCTGCAAGCAATTGCAATGTTTCTTTTATTATTCTAATATATGATCTTATTGTGTGGTACTTAAAGAGGAAACCTATTTTTTCTTGCTGATTTTAAATCCAATTTGCAGCATTTGAATGTTCTTCCTCTAGGCCGAATGCTACACAATCGACCTCTAAGCAATGGCCTGGCTGTGGCAACGACTTGAAATTACTCTCCGAATGCGAAAGATTCAGGTTCAGGAGGTTGCCTTGCTGCCCTTTTAATTTAGTACTTCCTCTGTATTTTAAACTTCATCCCGGATGATCCCCTTTGAGCAGCACTTGGCAAAAGTGGGGAGAAAAAACTCCCTTTTAACAGGAAGTGAACTTTGGGAGATCCCGGCTCAGTGAACGGCAGCCATCACTAGTCAGGGTAAAGAGAAGAATTTTAATAATATCTACACCTTTAGATTAGAAGTATGGTCTTGAGTAGGTGTAGACAAGTTTTAATGGGCTGATACGACCTGTGTTTATAGCTTCCACCAGCCTGGGAAACAGTGAGCTTTATAGTTGATTTAGTAGGTAAATTCTGTCAATAACTTAATGTTTATTTAAAATAACTGTGTATTTTTGGAAAATTGTTTTTGTAAAGTTGTTGTAATCTTGCTTCAGACCACCAGTGGCAGTACTGAGTCTACTTATGGACGTAGCTTCTACATCTGAGAAGTGAAGCCAACTAATGAGTGCCTTCAATCATACGAGTTGAATGTGTATTCTATCTAATAGAATACACATTCAACTCGTATGATTGCAAAAGGACTTTCTGCTGCACAGACATCTATGGGAAAACTTTCCCGATGGGTTTGTGGACTCAGTTTCTGGTTTCAAGAAAAAGCTTATTTTCAGCTCATCTTTGTTTAGCTCGAGGGCTTTTAAAAACAAACAAACATATAACTACAGATTTGTTTGATGAACCTGCTTAGTTTGTTTTTTTCTGTCTAAAACAGTTTACACAAGCTGAAAAAGTAAGAGCCCCAAGAATAGAGCCTTGGGGAATTCCACCTTTAATTTTTTTTTTTGATTTGCACCATGCATTCTAATATAAAATTCTCTCACGTCTAATGATGCAGAGACTGGATATTTACATAAATGCCTTAAACCTGCATTCTGTGTACTGGCCAGCAGGGGAGCGACTCCTGGTTGCAAAACGAGACATTTATAGACAACTGCATAGACCAGGCATGTCAAACTCGCGGCCCGCCTCTGGCCACGCCCCCTACTACCGGACGAGAATTGGCGTTAAATAGCCCGGCCGGAAGTAGGGGGCGTGGCCGGAAACAGCCCGCGAGTTTGACATGCCTGGCATAGACGTCTGTGAAAACAATGTGCCTAATTCTTGCTGAAATTTATAAATTTACTTTCCTGATTAGTTTATGACCTCAAGCACAGGTTTGAAGTCATCATCGTGGCATTATGTCATGGTGACTATGATCATTGTTTATATACAGGCTGTGCTTCCCTCCATAAGCTTGTTTTTCACAAAGATGCTCTACATTCTGGTAAGTTTTCATTTTCAGCACCCTGGCTTTGTGTCAAAATTCATGAGCTGACTCATAAAGCATTAATTTAAACAATTTACATCAGAGTATTAAACATGCATCCTGTAGCATCTGATGTGTTAATACTTCAACATACAGAGTGACATTATTAAGCACATTCTGCCAAATTAGACTGAAAATGACACATCCTGTTTCGGCTGCTTGACTAAAAACCACTTAACTGGAATCTACAGCAGTTTTTTCTTCAGCCCTTCACTTCAGCCTGCTGCTGTCTGCTTTCCATAATCCTCTGTAAATCAACATGAGCACATCTGTATCTCAAGGAGTCCCTCTTCCTTGGCAGCCGAAGTGTTTTGTTGCGTATTCACGAGCCGCAACGTTAGCTAATCATGAAGCTAGTTCAGGGAGCCTCAGTTCATTACAGCTCTGCACTCTCTAGGTTCCTGGCATTGTTCTCTCAATTAGAGACTTGTAAATGTGTTGCTTGCTTAATCACCCAAAAACTGGCCCCTAGGACTTCCCCTAATGCAACCCCATTAAGAGGGGCCATCAAAACAAAAGATCTGCCTCTAATGGCAATAATCCCTCACTGCTGTCACTCCGGAGCCAAACTTGTATCTTAAATGAGCGATGATGGATGAGAACAGGCCTCTGTGTCAGAGAGCTTTATTGCTGGTGATGGATGCGCTGGGCATGCCGCACACCAAAATCCGACCGAGCCCTGTCGCTCTCAGAGCCGGCCCATCCTGAGCGCGTCCACCCCGGCGTCTCTGGAAGTCAGATGGCCGCCTGCGTCGCTGAGGGGTAACGGAGGGAGGAATGAGGGCTTATCCAAACAAACTCATTAGCACAATTAGGGCTTGTTTCCTGCCGACGGACCCCTGGAGCTCTCCTAAAGTTTGACGAGGCGGTGGGCTGGGGAGGAGCGATCAGCCACTGATTTTACAAGCCACCGATATGTGATCTTGAAGAGTTTGGAGGATATTTTAATTTAACGGCCGTGTGTTTGGGTCAAGTGGTATTTACATGTGTTCTGTTGGTGTGTTTACTGGCTTTGCTTTGAATGTTGGAGTATTTCCAGACAGGCAGGCTCGGCCTAATTGGTCTACACCAAATCAGAGTTAATCAGAAGTGATTCAACTGACTGTCAGTCATCATGTTGACTCGTCTGCTTGTTCCAGGTCTGAAACGTACCCCCTTTTAAACCTTGCTGTTATGCAGTTGCAACAAAAAAAACAGCTAAAATTTGTCAAACTCATCTTACTTTAGAAAGTCATCGAAGAAAGCTCATTTTTGCAAAACTATTTGCCCATTTTTGCAAAATTTCCATCTACATACAAACACATTGCTTACATGTTGCAATCAGTGTGAGTCAGTCTACATCAACGTCTCTTTGCAGCAAGGGAGCGGAGCTGACTGGCTGCCAGCTGGTTGCATTATGGTTATATTCCTATATAAAAGCAACGTTGCAGAGCACCTGTCTCATAATGCAGCTAACTTGCCATCCTGCAGCAACTATGTCACTGCGACTAACTGAGAGCTTGTGAGTTTGAGTCATCCTTGTGAGGTGTGGTATTGGGGGCCTGTAGGAAGTATGATGTACATCACGCAGAGCCAAGAGGATGCCATGGTTTGTTGCCATGGTTAGTAAGAGCATATTATTTTAGCCTATTTTAGCAAAATAAAAAAAATCTCCTGTGCCTTACTAATTCTTTTTTTTTTTTTTTTTTTTTTTTGTTTTTTTTTTTTTTTTTTTTTTTTTTTGTGTTTTTTTTTTTTTTTTTTGTTTTTTTTTTTTCACAAGCACAAGGTGCGGGGTGTTTTTTTTTTTGCT
>VOQJ01019296.1:115891-126796 GCA_015052665.1 Apistogramma diplotaenia
TTGTATTTTTTTTTTTTTTTTTTTTTTTTTTTTAGCTCTGGTAATTTTTTCCTTTTTTTGTCTTTTTTTTCTGTCTGAAACCTTCTTGCGCTCTCCGTGACCTTTGACCTTTGTTATATTCTCCACTGGCACTTCTGCTCTCATGTATGTGTGAACTCAAGCTTCCCTCTGTGCTCTCGTCCTCTGAGAATACAATCTAAAATGTAAATGTTGCCCATGTTGAGCACTTCTAAATAAAGCCTCCTCTTTCCCCGTGCGCCAAACCGCCACTACCGCAGCCATTAAGGTGCAGCACAAAGACACATAAAGCCTCTAACGTTGTGTTCTTCTTAATTATATATGGAAGCCATTATATTCCCCAGATGGCCCGGTATATTTAAAGAAACCAGAGTCCTTCCAACACTTCTCCTCTTAGGGATCTCATACTTAACAGGAGATCTGCTCTTAAGGGAGCCTCCTCTGGGTATGCAGGCTGCAAAGAAGCCAATCACAACCCCGGTGCTGCTACACTGTGCCAACGCCGCCCCACCACTCAGGCTCATTACATATATTTGAAGAGCGACTTCTGCAGATGTGCAGAGAGAGCTGTCTGTTAACATTCAAGGGAGTGGAGGACAAATTACTATTTGAATTGCTAAAATGCCCAAAAAAAAATGATCAGTTTGAGGTGTTCATTACTTTAAGGACGGCATTCAGTACTTCTGAATACACTTTAAAAGCTGCCACTCGCCAAATGAGTCTGACTTGGCTACTGGCCAAATTAATTTTTTTTTTTTTAATTCACAATATGTTAGCGATGTGGTGTAAATTTTGCAGATGAGATTAGCCTGACTTCTGCTGCATATTTTGGGATATTACACCAAACACAAAGTTGTGTCAGCAGTGGAATTTACATGAGAAATATCTGAAACTGTTGGGAATAATAAGCAGAGCTACATTGTGTCCTTTGTTGTGGCTTTGGGGGTTAGTGTCCTGCTCTTAGCTGACAGTGGTGGCACCCAGTGTGGTCTGCTGCTTATAGCCCGCCTGCTTCAAGGTTCAGAGCTGCTCTTCTGCATACCTTGGTTGTAAAGCGTGTTTTTTTGAGTTATTGTTGCTTTCCTATCAGCTTGAAGTAGTCTGGACAGTCTCCTCTGACCTCTGACATCCACCGATGCTCACTGGATATTTACTCTTTTTCCGACCAGCCTCTGGAAACCCTAGAGATGGCTGTTTGGGAAAATCCCAGTCGTTTTGCTCCGCCAGTTTTGCTTTTCCATTCTGATGCTCAGCTTGAGCTTCAGCAGGTCATATTGACCCTGTCTACAAGCTTTAATGCCTTGAGTAGCTGCCATGTGGTTGGGCCAGAAACTCAACTGTTTATCAGCAGCCTTTTTTAAATGTTGGTGGCAGTAGAAGATGTCCAGGGTATGTGGAAGAATATCAGTTTACAAATGGGGTAGATTCCAACCCCCCTGCAACCCTCAACAGGACAAGAGACTGAGAAGATGAATGGTTTAAACATTTTCAGCTTTCACATATATTTAAATCAAACATCTTGACATTGACCTTGTATGCAATTTGCTCTGTGCAAGAACTTTGGGCTGAAGACACCATTAGGGTTGAGGTAGGTTGGGTCTAAAAGTAGAGCTGTTGCAATCTGGCACCAACCTAGCCTCCGTAAACACATACAGTTTATGGACAGAAGTGCAGGGCCACCTGCACAATATGCCTACAGCAGCTGTTCAGCCATGCAAAGCCATGCCATGATGTTAATGCCAGAGTAAGTCAGCAGAGCATTCGATGCACCTGCTGGCTGAGTTGCTGTGGTTCCTAAACTTTTCTACTTTGCAGTAAAGTCTCTTACAGCTTATCATGGAGGGAAGAAACTGACTTGTTGCAGTGGTGACATCCTCTTTAGAAAAGGCCCCATTTACAAATTTTTGTAAAGGCAGACTACATGGTTCGGTGCTTGTTTTACACACCTGAAATCAAAGATTAAGAGGTGTGGCCCAATACTTTGTCCATATCTGAGATCAAGGACACGATTGTTGGTCCCAAACGTCTACTGGTTTCTGTTGGTAGTCTATTTTTTCCCAGTCATGTTTGAGCAGGCTTTGGCTGCTTGTAGTTGGCAAAAGAGAGAATGCATTTGTAGTGGAATAATGTTTTTGGCTAACATTTGATGAATATTTAAGCTTTTTTATTTACCTTTTTTAAATTTAGCCTTTTGTTAACTTTGGCGCACCTGCACAAAACAGGAAATCAGCTCAACACAAATTCAAAAACTCATCTCTGCCAGTCTTGGGAGATGGTCAGAGGTTACTTCCTGTTAAAAGGGAGTTTTTCCTCCCCACTGTCACCAAGTGCCGCTCATAGCAGATCATAGTGGATTGTTAGGTTTTTATCATTGACATTACACGGTTTTTACGTCACAATATAGAGCACCTTGACATTACTGGTGTTGTGATTTTTAAGCTGTACAAGTCAAATTTAACTGAACTGGATATCAGCTGGTGATGCGGGAAGCCTGGAAATATTGGCTGTCGCCCCCAGAGGCCAAGTCATCAGACAATCTGGGTTCCCAGATTGGCGCCAACGTAATACCAGGGAGACTGGAACGCAAAAGTCCTGGCGACAAAAACCCAGACATCCTGTTCTGACCCACTTAGATGTGTTCAAAGTCACAAAGAAAGTTAGACCATCTTTGTCTTTATCAACACGAGTATTGTGACACATTTCGGCGCGAAACAGGACATGGGGAAGGAGTTTGGGATTTAAGTGGATCTCCAAAACGCAAAAAACAAAAACACCGCAACCTCTTCAGGTCATACAGTAGAACGAAGCAGTCACCCCAAACTGCTCTTTAATATAAATTAAACATTTTAATCATGTGTTCTGTAGAAATCCTAAGAATTCGTACTAATTTGAAGCCTCATGTGAGTTTTACTGTTTTCCCTTTTCACCTTTAAACTCAGCGGAGAGTTGGTTCAGATCCAAACTTCTTAGGAAGACAGACACCGGATGAAAGGTAGGAAAGCCCTCTCCTTCCAGCAGGAAGTGCCTCGACACCTCTCCTGCTGTAATTAAAGACGCTGCAGAGCGGGGGCTTTCAGCCGCAACAGCAAGCAGTGACAGGTAATAAAGCACATCGGTTAATTGCAAATGAACGCGCACACCCCCGTTCCATTAGGCATAAATAATTTGGCCACTTGGGTATGTGCCTCCCAAATTACTTATTCTTTTTGTGCCTCAAATTACCTATTCTTTCTGATGTTGCCTTTAGTTGATTAGCAAGCGGCGCGCGCCACTCGCCATTGGCTTTTTTCAGGTTTTCAGCCCGTTTTCATTTTTCATAAGGTGAAGAAGAGCTCGGATCTGATTTGTTTCTGCTTTTGTTTGTGCACACGCTCACATTACCGGCGCCGATGATAATTTATGCAGTTATTCCCAACTTTTGCACTTGTGGTGTGATTCTGTGGCGGGCCTTTCTTCTCACACCTTGCACAGTTCTTGCTTGGGGACGTAGGATGAATATTAAATACAATGGCAGTGGGTTTATTGCTTTGTTTTCATCTAGCACACACATATAGGCACATTTCACATTCATGAAACATTCATTTTTCATGCATGTTTCTGATATACATAAACATTTTCAGGACAAAGGGGAGGACTTGTTTTTCTTACTTGCAGTTGATCTCGGTCATCTTAAAGCCAGAGTTTATTCTTCTCTTCATCTCATTAGATGGTTTATATAATAATGAGTGTTTAATTTTAAACAACCCTGTTTTTGAAATAAATAGATGACCATAGTTTGTTCAGATTTTTCCAAACTCTTGTCCTTTCCTCTGTGCCATTTTAGGGCAGATCTCATGTTATTTTATGAGTTTTGCCCACTTTTCATAGTTTTTTAATCACTTGACTTCACAATATGCAAATAGCTTCTAATAACCTGCAGGCATGGCAGGAAACTCTGAAGTCTGGAACATGCTGCATGTCAGCAATGTGCACGCTTGTCATTCAGAGATGTTAGCCGTCTCCTCCACACTTGTGTGTAAAATAGTCCCATTTTTCCACCTCGTGTTACCACTGGGGTCATTCCAGGAAAACAAATCAATTATTGCCTCACATCTGACCCCCTTCAGAATCAGCTGGCTGTAAAATTGGTGCTTTTTATTCTTGTTTTTCATATATTTTTGGAACCCTCATAACTTCACAAGTAGATGAGGTATCAACATGAAAAATCGTTGCCTATGACCAACTTTGAGCATCAGTATCACAGAAAATGTCATCGTTTCAGTAGCAAAACTCTGGATGTGTGCTGTTTTCTGGAAAAAACTTCATAAGATGCATTTTGGGTAAACTTTTAACCATCCTATCACCATGTGGGACAGGATCCAGGTCAAAACAAGTTACGGTTTGTAACACCTCTGCTTTTTTTTTTTTTTTAACCTGCATTTGATACCAGGCTCATCTTCTTCTGCTTGAAACCTTTTATATTCTTCTCTGACAGTGTGAAGTTGCTGTTCTGTCACTTTGCACCGACCATATGCAGTATAAAAGATAGATGTAGCTGCTGTGATGTCATCCACTGGTGTGTGAAGTCCTGTTTTGAAGCTTCTAGATGAGCGTTTTCATCGTTGCCATCAAACGAGGGGAAGATCTGACTGTCAAACTCACTTGTTAGCCAGTAAAATCGTCTGGGAGGACGGTGCTTTGCTTTCCCTGGTAGGATGCCGTAGCTTTTCCTCACAAAGCCCAAACTGCAGACAGCTGAAAGACCGAGGTAACTGTGAAAGCTTTATTCAGCAAAAGATCAAGTGGGCAGGGACGGGTGGAACGTGTGGAGGAAGCTGAAAGGCAGGTTCACAAGTAGCCTTCAGTGGGGACTTTTTCTAGGCCTGTAATTGGAAAATGAAGATTCAGATATTCATCATTTGCAAGTTATTATAATTCACTAAATTAACTAAACTGAAAACTAAAATCAGATGTGAAAAAATATGGAAGATTGTTTCTGCGTCTGAAGAAAAAACAAACAAAAATGAAATTTGTCAAAAAAAATTAGAGGTTATCTAAAATTTACTGTAAAATACTGTAAGTTAAAAAAACATAATAACCCAAAATTTTGACATGGATGGCAAATAATATTTTTTATTTGTCATTTTTCCAGTGCTGGAAATAAGCAAATTTTAATGAACTAAAATAAAAAAAACAAACAAACAATTAAACTGAAACGATTAAGTCAATTTTGAAAAACACTCAGGAAATGACCTAAATTTGAGTTTTTGTTGATTTGGTGAAATTTATTATTACATCCTGCCTTATTGTCTATAGTATAGATTATTGGTTTTTTTTCAGATTTTTTTTTATTATTCTTTACACCCTACCTCCTGTATTTTTATAGTTTCTTATTTATTTTTATCTTACCTCTTATACTTGTTGTATCCTGAACAATACCTGACTTTGTCACCAGAATTAATGGGGGAAAAATCTTGGTACTGTGTTGCTTTGCTCCCATAATAACACCTTTCTGTGCACTTCTGCACAGTCTGAAGAGGTTAAACCTGCAGCAGCTCTCATAGTAAATATTCATTATCAGTAACGTGGATCTGCTCATGGCCATGATAGTACGTGTTGCAGACAATAATTTAAATAGCATTGCTAAATCTTATATACTCATCAATGAAGCACCATCAGTGATGGGCTGGGCATGTGGTCATGTGTTTGCAGCATCATGTGATCCTCTACCAGCACTCGCAGTTGATTGCCACCGAATCCCTGGAGCCCAGAAGATGATGTTTGGGACAGTCATGAATGTTTCCATGAGACCAGTTAGCAACAAAGCTGCTTATCATGGTGTTGAACAGCAGTCAGCTTGACGCATGTACAGTATGTTGCCCATAATGTCTTTTGTAGGAATTCGTGTAGGGCCAGTTTTCATAAAAATCCTATTTATGGTTTGCATGTTGAAATGAGAAACTGGGAACTAGGTTAACTGCCTGAAATGCATCACAGCTGGACTTCGTCCTGATTGGCTCGCCTCGCTAACGACCGACTGAAATCGCTCCAGTCAGGTCAGTGTGTAGCTTTTGAACCGGAGAGCTTCCACTCAGCACGTTCGACTAATCTGGACCGGAGCAAGTGCTCCCCAAATACCCGATGAGCGTTGTGATGACTTAACATTCGTTCGCTTTGCACTGCTCTTATTTTAAAGAGGGAATTATTAAGAAAAGTTCAACGTGTGATCCGTCATATTAAAAGCCTTCTGTGCAGATTTAATTTCCCCCCCTAAATATGCAGCGAGACTTTCACCAGTCAAACTCCCAGAAGGAGGTGTGATGGTGACCAGACCCCCCTCCTGTCCTCTCTCTCGCCCCCCCACGGTGCGAGCCCGCATGTCGTCCCCAGGTTGCGACAGCCCTAATTAAAATGTCCTTCCTCATTATCATCGATTGCCCCGTGCATTTTGGAAAACAACTGCAGCGCTGAGCTCTGGCAGCGGCGCCGATGCTGGCCAAATATAGACATGTGACACTGGTCTTTAGCCCCGTCAGATGGTCCCGGTCCGACATGAGAGCGAGGAAAGTGGGGCAGCAGCCGAGTCTCCCCAGTGGACGCTGGACCACAGCTCACACAGCTCACAAACACACACACACACACGACCACAGATGGCCAGTGCCCCATTCCAAGGTTCATCAGCCACAGGAAGAGAAAACACACACAAGAAAAACAAAACTTGCAGTCATTAACGGTATGATTTATTCATTAACAAGTGTGTGTCGACGAGAAAGTTTGTAAAATCTGTGGCAGTATTTAAAAATGTTGCTGAAAGCAGAAACAGTCGTGTGTCAGTATCAGGCGTGCATTTGCTGTCAGGTCCCTTATGTTACCGTGCTTTGATTTAAATCTTTATTGAAAAATAAAAATGCTGTTTGTCGAGGATTTAAAAAGCGGTGAAGAAGTTTCTTTCTTTGCCACGTTACAAAATGATCGATAGCTTGAGTGAACTTACATACAGACATTTAAAAAGAAGATTTAATGTCTGTCTGTCCATCTGTCTGCAAAACTAAAAACTGCCAAGCTGAATTTCATCGAACTCGGTGGAGACGTGGAGCATGGGCAAAGGAAGAACGCACTGAAACTTCTTTAAAACTGCGAAACAGGGCAGAGGGTTTGGCAGGGAAGAGTCCCAACGATTTACTTACTGAGTGCATGTAACTGGCTGAATGTTTTAGGACATGACAGTATAAAGTGACGGCTCCATAGAGCTGCCCAAACCTGCAGTTCCTCTAATGTCCACTTGGGGTTCTCTTTGCTAGGCTTCACCTACAGCTACAGCTAAGACGTTCCTGCTCCAGGTTTGGCTCCAAAAAACCCAACACAGCACTGACCAGAATGCTAACATTTAGGCCCCAAAATAATAATACCTGGATCCTGAAGGTGGCAGCAGAAACAAGTCAACACTGACATACCATCATCAGTCATATAATGAATGTGTGGACACATTTAGCAGTAATTTCCTGCTGTAGTTCAGTTTTTGACCAACTCATTATTACTAAAAGGCTTACTAAGAGGCTTGCGACATTACATGTGCTCTAGAGGACTACAACCAGTTGGCAACCAGTTGATTTGAGTCCCCAACAGCAAAGAGACACATTGCAGACACTGACTCACTTTGCTTGTAACAGGTTGCCAGTTTGTCTGCATTTCTAATTTACATGGCAGTTACTGCATATGCAAACCTTCACTAATCTGTCTGAGAGTGGTTGCAGTTAGTCCGATTTATATTGGAGACAGAATTCACTGCAACCGCTTGCAACCAGTGTCAGAGTGCAAACAAATAAACACAAATCAGCGCATTCATGGAGTAACAAGGAGGTTGCAATTAAACTTTTACTTTAGTGTTCCTGAGACTTTCTTCATCTTCATGTGCTCCCGCTAGTTATGAACAGTGGCTGTTTGCCATGTGATGCAGGGCAGGTAAATTAACCTGCCACTGCAAGCAATACTAATGAAAGTGTTGAATATGAATCAAAAAGTCTGGTTACAGGCAAGAAACCAAAACAATCAGCTAAGAGACACCAACACCAAAAACAGTTACTTAAAACCTTTTTAACCCCTTTATGTAAAACACGTGAAGTAGTGCTGCTTTAAAATTTATTGACCTAAAGGGGTTTCTAATTGACCTGAACAAGGTCTTAAAATATCCAGAAACTGCAAAAAGGCTCAGAACAGCAACATGTTGCCATCAATCATTCATCAGCCCAACGTGGGCACGGAAACACGTCAACCAATAAATGATTCATGGGAACATATTGCCTTCCGTGGACCGTTTTCTTCCTTAATTTTAGTCATTATTCCTATTGTAGGAGACTTTATGTTGTTTGAGGGAACAAATACCTCACTGCCCCTTTAAATACCAGCGTGCATGTTTATAACCGAGGCTTCAGACTTGTCTTGCTTGACGGACAGATGGATGGACGAATGGACAGACTGTGTCAGGCAGACAGACACACAGGCATGTCAGAGGAGGCATGATGCCGGCTGGCGAGGCAGGAGAGAGGGAGCATCTGCCCGCGGGTTTGAGGAGCAGCCATGGCTTCTGTGAATCAGGATCTCCCCTGACGCCGGTGGCGGGCCAAGAAGGGCCGCATGAGTGCCAGTGGGTCAGGGAATCACAAATGGTTCAAAATATCATCACCTAAAAGGGCCGAATTATCGAGTCCCTTTGACATACATTCAACAGAATAGCTGCATTTAACTTTTAAGTAATCGAAATCACATTCATTTTAGTCAGAAAACACTGTAATTTAAAGTCAGTTTGCTGGACTGCTAAAGTGGCTCTTCAGACTATACAGATCATTTCAGGCTTTGAGAAATCCTTCACAGACTTAGTGCACATAAAAATATATAAACCCTGCATTTCATCAGCTAGTTGACAATATGTTTGACATTACTGTGACAATCACCATACATGTCATTAGATTTCATTGGTTTCTACCATTAAAAAGTCCTCATTTAGTTGATGGGACCCTAAAATTATGATTATGGTTTCAAGTCGTATTTATTACAAGTTGATGTCTATGTTGTAAATAATGTATCTTACAATAACATAAGATATACCTTAGGTTCGCCCTGACAGATTATCGTTGGCTAGCAACTCCTCATTGGCCATTTATTAGTAGATTATAATTGGTCATGATGGCAACGGCATTCACAAAGCAACAAGGGACATCACAGGAGCTTGAAAAAGTAGCTGCCCTCTTAACCTAAGCATTCACAATACGTGACACTGAGTGTTTCACATCGCTGTGGAGGAATGTTGTCCCGCTCTTCTTTGCAGAATTGTTTAAATTCAGGGTTTTCCAGCATGAAGGTCAAAGCATCTCGATGAGATTTAAGTCCAGACTTTGACTCCAAAAACTTCTTTTTGTTCTTTTTTACTTGCTGGTGTGTTTATGATCATTGTCCTGCTGCATAACTCAGTAGTAACCCCAGATCACCACCACCATGTCTGACTGCAGGTCTGATGATCTCTTTTATGAAATGTTGTGTTTAATGTCAGATGTAACAGGACTCAAACCTTCCAAAAAGTTCAGCTTTTGTCTCGTCCACAGAATATTTTCCCAAAAGTCTTGGAGATCATCAAGATGTTTTTTGGCAAATGTGAGACGAACCTTTGTGTTGTTGTTGGTCAGCAGTGGTTTTCTCTGAAAACTGCCACATGTGCACTATGGTTGTATCCGCACTGCTAACTCATGACCTGGCAATGGGAACGGCAGCGTTTTCAACGCGGTACTTTTCGAAAACGAAAACAGCGAAACGGTACTGAAAATGCTCTCGTGTAAACGGGGCTGAAGGTTTAAATACCTGCGACTCGCCACCTTTTGGTTTTAGAACTGAAGAAGCCTCGTGGATAAGAGGCTGAGACTTTTCTCAAGAGCTTTCTGGAACTCTCCCATGGAGGCCATTGTACTTCAGTCTCTTTCTTATTGTTGAATCATGAACTTTGACCTTAACTGAGTCCAGTGAGGCCTGCAGTTCTTTCTTCTGTGACCTCCTGGATGAGTCATTGATGAGCTCTTGGAGTAATGTTGGTAGGGAAGGTTCACCACTGTTCCATGTTTCTCCACGTGTGGATAATGACTCTCACTGTGGTTCTCTGGAGTCCCAAAGCCTTAGAAATGGATTTGAAACCTTTACAGACTGATAGATCTCAATGACTTGGTTTCTCAGCTGTTTCTTTAGATCGTGGCATTGATGTGTTGCTTTTTGAGATCTTCTGGCTTCACTTTGTCCGACAGCTTCAAATTAAGCAATTTCTTGATTTATCGGAGTTTGCAGGCCTGGCTGTTGGTAGGGATTTTGAACTCTTAACAAGGGGGCTATTACTTTTTCACACAGGGTTTGCTAGGCCTGCTATGAATATGAAACATGAAACATTTTCACAGCACTGCATACGGCCTATCTTTTAGTCCTTTTTAACAGGTGCTCATTTTATTCTTCCGAGGCAATAAAAAGATCCCTCACACTGCCTCTTTAACTGAGGACACTTTTTAAAAGGAAGCCTCGGAGGGCAGAGTGCACACTCGTCCGAATTCCCCACACCCGATTGCCGTAGCTTGCCTGAGTGCATCTCCTCCTCCCTGCTGGTTATCTACGGAGAGCCACAGAAAAAGGAGCAGTGGGGGCTTACCAAGCAAACACAGCCTCAGCCCATTTGACCACAGGGGAGGCCTGTCAATGGCCCAGATAGTTCTGGTAATTTCCCAGCGTTGACTGCTGCTGCTGCTGCTGCTTTTACATATTCAGAGAGGGAATCAAATATGGAGGGACTCCCTTTGTTCTGGTGTGTGTGTGTGTGTGTGTGTGTGTGTGTGTGTGTGTGTGTGTGTGTGTGTGTGCGCGCGCACTGGATCGCCAGGG
>VOQJ01019296.1:126850-144785 GCA_015052665.1 Apistogramma diplotaenia
ACACACACACACACACACACACACACATCCTGTATATATTTGCAAGTGCACAGCCTCACTAAAGGAATTGCAAACGTAACATGAATGAGTAAAGCGATGAGGCGTCCTCTTGATACTCTGGCCTCAGCCGGAGAAATATTACCCCGTTCGGACCGTGAGGACAAATAAGTGTTTTTCTTAATCTAAGTAGCTGAGCATGATTTCTGAATGGAACGATAATTGACCTGAATGCTCCCCCTTCCTGAGCGCGGTGACAGCGACTCATGGCTCACAACGGCATGAAAGCGCGGGAGGCGCCGCAGCTTCAATTGCAACCAAACAGGCGATCGGTTAAGATAAAAAAGTGCGCTCGCCACTCGAGACGTCAGGAAAATGAGCGCATGTGCGTGGGCGTGTGCGCGTGCCTCCCCCCCCGCGGCGCCCTGAAGAATGAACGTGATTTCCTGAAACTTGTTTCTGCGTGCTTTCTGAATATCACATATTAGCCGGGCCGTTATTTTGAAAATCAGCCCTCCCTCCTCCTCCTCCTCCTCCTTCCTCCCCCCCCTCCTCTCCTGCAGCACAGGCGGCGGATGGTGCTAATTTCAAAAACATCATCTCCTCCACGCCGAGTTCAGGAAGTTGATTTATAGACGGTGCTCGCGGAGTTAATTGCGGTGCGCGACACCAATCAGTCTTTGGGGAGATTTCTTAGGCGAGCGGGGATTAAATCGGCACCCAGCACAAACAAACAAACAAACAAACAAACATATTCATATCCCCCGTATTTATTTATCAATGTTTTAGATTGCACTCTGCCTCCGAGATTGCCCCCTTTTTTCTGTCGAAGATTCAATAAGTTGACAGAAACATTGTCAGCACCGGGGTGTCGCTTTATATCGCCGCTGCCAACAAATCTGTCTTTGGGAAAATGGAAATGTATGTGTTAAGCACGCCCAAGTGATGCAGGAGGGGCCCGCCACTGCCGCCACCCTCCCAGCACCCCTCCCTTTTGTTGGAACCTCGAGAGTTGCTCCTCCACAAAATGATTGTCGTTGTGTTCGGAAGCATTCATCTTGATTATACAGACAGAAATGCTTTGATAATGATCTGCGGGAGACGGTCGTCAGAAGTTTGTCAAAAAACACTAAATGTCAAATCCCCGGCGGTGATATCTAACTATCTGGTGGTGTGACACAGCCTGTCACACACACACACGAACACACACCTCCTCCCCTTTGCAGCCTCGGCCAATGAGACGTATGCCTCTTATTGCCTCCCATGCCTCCTCACTGTACTGCACTGAGATGGAGTGGAGAGCACGCAGCTGCAGACCAACAGCAGCAGCGGCGGCAGCGAGGAGTGTGTGTGCATGTGTTCACATGTGTGAGGTCATCTGGCAGAACACGCGTGTTCAGGGACTCCAAAACACTGCAGGAAAACCGAATCCAGGGCATTTGCTGCAGAGCTGTCAGAGCCGTTTGTGTGGTTATTGTTAACATTTGTTAGCTGTATGTCTGTCACAGGACATCTGAAGGCATTTATTTAGTTTGATTTCGAGCTATCAGCGCGGCTCAACAAATGTGACAGTGGTGCAAACAGCTTTTGAAAGGACGGCATTCAACATTTTATCCATTGCTGTTAGCTAACAGTTTCATCTCTTCACCTAAACCTTTAGCCTGTGGCACGTCCGTTTTAGTTGGTATATACATGTTGGTACATAACTAATAAGTTCAAATTTTCTTTAAATAATTTAAAATTTTAAATAATTTTAGGTAGCCATTTCCATTAGTCTGTTTATAGTTAAAGGTTTTAACAGTTCACCTATACTTTTTTTGTAAACAGTTTAGTTTGGCTAACAAATTAACCTGTTACCCACATTTTAACAAAATTCCAGCAGTTCTGTAGTACTAGATGACATTTTAGCTGATAGTGAAGCACTTAGTTAATAATTTACCTAAAATTTTAAATTCAATTCAAGCTAGCTTTTCTAGCTAGCTTTTTTTTTGGCTAATTTTTACTGGTTTATCAGCACTTTTAGAAAAATTTCAGAAAATTAGCTAACAATTAACTGCTAGCTATACTATACTAATTATTAGCAGTTTTTATTAATTAATTTTAGCCATTTTATCAATTTTTTACTTCTTAAAAATAGTCTTTAAGAATTAAGAAAGTTTTCACCATAAGCTAGTTAAAGCAAATTTTCCTGTTTACAGTGCTATTTGCTAACATTTAACCGTTAGCCTTACCTGTTGCTAGCCATTTCCAATTTCAGCCATGATTAAAGCTCAGACAATTTTAATAGCGTATGTAT
The DNA here is from genome assembly GCA_015052665.1 of Apistogramma diplotaenia. Lineage (NCBI taxonomy): Eukaryota > Metazoa > Chordata > Actinopteri > Cichliformes > Cichlidae > Apistogramma > Apistogramma diplotaenia. The sequence goes on from VOQJ01019296.1 coordinate 129,144, forward strand.
ATTTTTAGGCAACACTATTGTTTGACTAATATATTTTATTTAAAATTTTGGAGTTCATTTTTTCACATTTTTTAGCTAATAATTGAATGTTTTCTTTATCCTGTTTATATTTTTCATATTATTTTGTTATTTTTGGTAAGTAGACAAGGTTAGAGAGGCAACGCTGAGATTGTTTAGACATGTGGATATTTATCCAGCATGTTAACGATTTCATTCACTCTGTACCTGTAGCTAATAGCTTTAACTGCTAGCTCTTATTTTAGGGAATAATCTCTTTACTGATGATTTAGCAGTTTCATATCAGAACCAGACAATTCATTAATAAAATCAAAATTTCTTGTTTCTTTCTTCTTCTCTTTCTATTATGTGCAACTCCCTCGGAGTTAAACTTTCTTTCTTGAGATTAACCTGAGAGGAGTGTAAAGTGCGACCGAAAGGCACAGGTTCATATATATTCATACATGTAAAATACAACTTCATCAGCTTTTGTCTGCCGACAGAATCATTTTGTCACACACACATACACGCAGCATGCAGCAGCTTTATAATTTAAATGTTAATGGCATCACAGGTTTCACTACCTCCGTCAGTGGCTTTAGGAAGAGGCGATCATGCTCACAAATGCCGACTGGCAGGTACTAAACGGTAAACGAGTGGAATTCCTCTTTAAAATGCTAATGAGTGCACGGATCAAATCTGAGCATGTGTGTGTGTGTGTGTGTGTGAGAGAGAGAGACAGAATGAATGCACTTCACTGCCAGGCAGCCACTGTATATGCATGAGCACTTGTGTATGCATTTGCAGCTCCAAATGAACTGCCAGCTTTCAATACCATTATGCTTTGTGACCTTTTAACGCGGCTGACATAATGTACAGGACTCAGTTCATTACTGAGCAGCTCCGCTCGACGTGTGCTTTTATGTTTGACGGGTGCGATCCCGGGAAACGTCAAACAAACATGTTGAACTCCCAGGTGAAGTTACAAATCTGCGGAGTTTCTCACATTAGCATGAATTTGTAAGGGCTGAGATGCCCGCCGCCCACCTGCCCGTGCTCCCCTCACTCCCCCACCCCCCCTGTTTGTTTTGCCTCCACATATGGCCAGAGCGGCCGCGCCTGCCGCCGCTGACAGCCTCCCCGGTTTCACGGTGAGTAGGCAAACATCTTGAGCGGGTACAAACGTGGACCGACCCTCCCTTTGGCTGACGTCCAAACTCCGTCTTGCGTCTTCTGGGAGAACAAGAGGAGAAATGGAACAACTGGTTTTAATGAAACAATTACAAGACACTAATTATTATGTTAATGTTTTGCTACTATCATCAGCCACTGCTAACAGCCTCCTGCACCTAGAGGTTCAGAGCCTGCCGTGTGTCTCTGCGTGTGTCTGTGTGTGTGTTTTCTTTCCAGCTAGGTGGGAAGATGGACATTTTTCAATAGGCAGCGGCAGGAATGTGTTGAAATGTAAAAAGGGCCACAAAGCGCCGGCTGTTGTCATTGAATGTCAGGTACATTAATTCCCATAATGCTCAGCACAAATAAATTAGCAGCAGGGTTGCCAGTGATTCAAAGCCATCAGTTTTAGGTGTGTGTGTGTGTGTGTGTGTGTGTGTGGGAGGAAGAGGAGGAGGAGGGCTCGGGAGACAGGCCTGGAGGCGAGAACACACACATGAAGCACAAAACGCACACAGACACACACAAACAGAGGCGTAAATAAACACATGCATCATGCAGACGCATGAATACACACATGTAAACACATGCATCACAGGCTCCCTCTCCCTCCACACAAATGATAAGCAGCAGCGTGCTGCCGAGGCCATTGTTAATGCAGCAGCAGTTGTACATGTGTCGTGCATTAAAGGATAAAGCCACCTTCCTGCTGCTCGAAAGGAGCACCAGGTAAAAACGTTCACTGGTGCCAGTATTTAAAACAGCCAGTGTTAGCAGCATGTTTGAGATCTGCAGAGACTCAAGTAATACTTATTTTCACACTAAAGAGGATTTCAGATATACTAAGTAAAGGTTTTCTTTTGCCTCTCTAAAGAGGCTAAATTCTCATGTCATGTCCTGCAAAAGGAGTGAAAGTCCAGCATTGGGGTCTGATATTTGCTGAAGGCTCTGCAGCAGGTGAGTAAAAGGGTTCACATTGGTAAGGTAACCCACCTCTACTGCCATCTGGCAAGCAATTGCCTACTAAAGCATCCACTGCTATACTACCACGCTTGGGAACTATTTGTTTCCTCAGGCTGTTAGGCTATTAAAGACACCCTCTGCTTAAGAAACACATTAAAATAGCTTTTTTTTTTTTAAATTATGGGTTTAGTAGGATGTTCAACTTTGTGCTAGGCAATAATTAAATGGTCTTGAAACTCATAACTTGATAAGACATGATGGTTCCCAACCTTCCAAGGCCTCTATTAACAGTACCTTACCATTTATCAGTCATGCTTACTTCACTGCCTTCAGCATTTAGTTTTAAACAATTTGCACACTATCCGCTAAGCTAATAACTACAGTTTTAACTGTTAATTGAGCTAACAAATTAAAAATTATTTTGGAGGAATGACTGCTAACTTAGCTAGATAATTTCATTTCTAAAACTCCATTCTTATAGCTAACAATATGATGTGCTAGCGATAGTTTAGAGAATAAAAAACTTGAAATTTAGCTTAGCTAATAACTTCAACAGTTAGCAATAGCATTTTAACTAGCTGTACATTAAGCTAATGGCTGCAGTTTAAACTGTTAATCCATACTTTGCGCCAACTGTTAGCTGTACTTTTCTACTCATAATTTCAGCTAGATGATTACTTAGCCTAGCTAATAACTAGTATTAGCTAGTATTATAATAGTATTAGCCAGCAAACTGTTGAACGTACCATATTTGTTTGTTTTATCTGTTTCCATGTTTTCCCCAGAAATTCAACTGCTACATTTATTTTAGCAAGCGCGACATAATTAATAGATACAAAATATTTTGAGGCAGTAGTTGCCATCATTTTATCAATAATTTTACCCAGCAATTTTAAATGTTAAGTGTTTTCAGCTAATGATTTCATTTTTTTAAATCCATGCCCATAGCTAATAATAAAAACTTTAAACTTTAGCTAGCTATTTCAACTATTTATCCACTGAAGTTAAATATTTAAACTAATTACCCACATTGTTTATTGTCATTTAAAGCGCTTTGAGTGCTCTGAAGAGTAGAAAAGCACTATATAAGAACTAGTCCATTTACCATTGTTTAAAAAGGTTTCAACTACTTAACTATATTATGATCTCTGTTAGCAGTAATTTTAAGTTGCCATTTTAGTATAATTTTTTTTATTAAATTTATTAAATTAATGACCTTTGTCACCTATTTAAATCTGTTGTGCATTTCCTTTAGCCATCTATTTCAGTTTTATTATCTTCAGAAGTGCTTTAACCCCTGGAAAATTTGTGTTTTAAGACGTGCAGATTCTTAATTGTGAGGATTTACTACAAAAAGGTTAATTTCGTAAACTACAGCTGCTTCTTACTTTGTCAAGTGCAACTTCTATATGTGAATGACTCTTTATTACTATGGGAAGGTGAGGGAATGCTTTCGTATTCGTTTTGCTCTGATCCTTTAATTAACTTGTGAGACGCGCATTGTTTGTTGCAGTCGTTGCGCTCTGAGCCAGGTCTCCTTTTGAAAACCGTTTCTTATTCTCGGTGGGACTACCTGGCTGAATGATGGGTCCATGAAAGGAGTAACAATGTCCCAGACTGACTGCCATAAGTCAGTGAAAGAGGTGATTCATGAACAGTGGGCAATAGGTCTTGGCTCAGACTCTTTGATTGAAACCTGTTTAGTAACAACTGCTAATTTCATTACATGGTGTCAGCGCATACTGAGCGGCTTCGAAAGGGCCCGCTTTGAACTCTCAAGGCTCAAACAATGACACGGGGCAGTCAGGGGGCCTGATGGGAGTGTGACAGGTCGGTGGTGGGTGTAAAAACAAAACATACCCCCTCCTAAAAAAAAAGAAAGGCGAAGGTTTTTCATAATGCTGAAGTCTGTCAAATATTTTGATATGTCCCACACACCATGGTGCAGCTCCTCCTGGGCTTTTTGCCTTTCAGCGGGGGAACAATTGACTTTCTTCACGATCAAGTCGTTCGCCTCCCCGCCTCCAGGCGAAACCTTTCATGAGGAGCCATGGCTTTCCGTTGCAGCTGTTCCGCTGGGGTTCTTCCCATGGACACCGGGGATAAAAACTCTTTGAGGAAGCTACTTCAGTTGTGTGGCCTTGCAGGTTTCTCCCCCCACCCCCCTCAAATGTTGGCTCACTAGAAAGTTTGGGGTTGTTTTTTCTTTGTTGGACCAGAGCGAGCCTTTTTTTTCTTTTCCTTTTGTCTTTGTATTTCTTTTCCAGATATGAATCGTGAATCGAGTGGAATCTTTTCAATCCGCTGTGTTTTCCAGGTGTTTTCTAGAAACGAGGCTTTCCGGAAAAAGGCCAGAAACAAGACTTTCAGTTCCAAGGATGCACTTTTTAAATTCTTTTTTTTCAGTGTGCACAGCTTTTTACAGTGAATGAACTCAAAGCTGCAGACTTTCAGAACATGCACCATGAAGGTAACTTTGTAAAGTTCACTGCGGATAGAGGAGGCATATGAATATTCATGAAAAATTACCCCAGCTCGCCATCCCTGATAGCGGGCCCTTTTCTGCCATGGTATTAGGCCTGTAAAAGAGATGAAAGGCTTGTGAACCATCCCCACTTCCTTGGCCTTATACTGGGACACAATAGCCAACCAGCCGCTCAATTAGTCTGCCATCTTAGACTGACTGTTTGACAGGTCTAGCTAATTGTTAATCCCGCCATAACTGTTGCTCAGAGTAATTAATCATGTAACAAAAGGGCTCTCAGTGAGGCAACCCCACCAGTGCGGATGTGTGTCAAACCGGGAAGCGAGAGCTAGGAGGGAGAAAAGGCATCAGTAAAGGTTGTCCAATTTACAGCTGAGGTTGATTAGCAAATATTTAATCTTCATTTGCAGCACCTTCGCAGCGGCGAGCGTCCGCGGCCGCTTGTTTTTCCCGGATGTAAACAGGCGAGCGCGTTGAGATCTCCTGGCTTTATGTAAATGCCGTGCCGTGCGAGCCCCACAGGAACGGGTTCCAGGGGTCAAGTACCATTCATCATGAGATGGAGTGTCATTTTCTCCACTTCATACGCAGGCAGCTGCTTAAGAGGAGGAAGAGAAAAGGAGGTATTCTTTGAGGGGGGAAAGAAAAGGCAGAGCTGAGCACAATCCAGGCTTCAGAGAGGGGTGGGGGTGGGGGGGTGGAGAGGTGGTGGTGGTGGTGGGGTGAATAGAAACACAAGGTGCCACTGTGTCAGAATTCAAATGTGAGCACAACCGGTGATGTCATTCACCTCCCCAACCCCACCTCGAGTCACAAGACGAGCCACATTCCTGGGAACGGGAAGTGGACACAAAGAGGCACCGTGTTTTGCGATTCTGAATCATTTTGCTGTGACCCATGAGTGATTTTTTTTCCCTTTCCCCCCCCTCCTTGGTGTGTCCAAACTATGATTAATATCTGTTTTCTATCTTGGTGCCGAATGGTTCCAGTGACAAACAAGAGCATCTCTTGTTCAGATAAAAAAGGAATTTTCGGCTCCCGGGCTATTGGAGCTCATAAAGGGCAAATTGGATAATGCGAGGGAAAATGGACAGAGGTCAGAACTCATCTCCATCATTTTAGAGGGGGTAAAACTTTAAGACAGTCACGCAAGCAGTTTAAGGTTTCACACCTTTTGTGGGCCTCGAAATAGAAGATCAAGCAGCGCGAACGAAAGAAAAAAAGTCTGGGACAATAATTTGCCTCATTTTCCCTCAGAATTAACAGTCCGACACGTCCAGCAACAAAGGAGAAACCTGGCGATTTGAGCAACAAAACAAAAGCCTCGGGGGAGCCGCTGGCCGTCCCGCCGGCTGGCCGACCGTCCGACCTCCACTGCCGCCTCCGTGGAGGACCAAAGCACAGTACTGCACACAAAAACCTGCAGACAATAAACAGAAACAGTAGGAATCCTTCCCTAATTTGACTTGCTCCACAGGTGGTCACCAGCTGCTTGCGAACAGGTTACTGGGGGCCCCAACGGAGGAGCTGGGATTTTCATTTTAAGCGGAACAATGGGCAACTGCACAGGTCCCCAAAACCAGGAGGTCGTTTCTTTCCCTTTCTTTTATTTCTTTCTTTTCTTTTTTTTATTCAGCAGTGCCTGGAGGTAAGTCACAGCTCCACGGCAGCAGACAGTGAGGTCTTTTGTCTCGACGTCTGCGAACAGAAATGGGGGCTATCAGAAATTCCCCCTGTCTTAGTTCACATGATTCAATGAGAGCCCTGTGTGTCACTCGGAGGGCTGTTCTTTTCTTGTCTATTCATGTCGTACACCGGAGGGAAAGACCCGGCCATGCTGACGGCTGAAGGCCTGCTTTTACTCATCCGACAAGACAACAACCTCTGCAGAACTCAGAATTCATTTAACTCATAATTACACGGCTCTTCACACAGAACGGCTCCTTCAGTTCAGCAAGATTGTTTGAAACGGACATTGGTCACGCACGAATCCTTGAAATGTCTTAAATGTGCAGCCAGATCTTTTCGTCCAGATCACCCTTATTACCTCCACTGTCCGGACAAACAGATACAATTAAAGAAGATTCAGAGGCAGGCACATGGTCAGATTTATCATCTCCTCACAATGTGGGCTGAGGATGTCTTGCAGGCAGAATGGGGGGGTTTTCCCAACAATCTTAGACGAGATCCTCCTGAGGCAAATCAGAAGCCTGACCACTAAATAAGAGGAAGCAACTTACAATAAGTAATCGTAATTTAAGCGCAGCATCAACTACCAACATGGGAAAATGCTGGAAGGGGAAAAACAAAGAGATTGCAGTTAGTTAAATTCACAGCGTTAAATACGACTCGTCCAAACGAAATCTACTCACAACTTCTGGGATTGCAGCACCAGTACATATCTGGCGCTTGACTGAAACAGACAACAATTAGTTTTATGCAAATTTGGGCTGATATTGTCCAAAATTAGAGGGAGAATTGTTGAATTTATCATTGAAACAGCCTTGGAAAGAAACTGTTTCTGCTGGCAGGAACAAAAACGGTGGTTGCTGGCACTCGGGGACGCTTCTAATATCCATTCTGCTCGATTTAGAGCAAAGTTTGTCTCATCAAACCACACATCTTCAAAGAGTGAATGAAAACAAAAGGAGGAACCAAAGAAGACGCTGCTGAGGCTGAGTCAGAGTTAATGTATTTATTTCCCACAAGTTGTCCTGTCCCTCTCCCTCTTACATGTCAAAGGCAGCCATGATATTTTCCTAAACCTAACTAACCAAGTAGTTCTGGCACCTTGAACCAGCCTAAAAATATCAATCCAGCATGGGACCGCCTTTTTCCTGGGTGAAACTCCAGCATTTAACTTTTGATTTGATCACTCTTACTTTAAGGCACACACCACAGGTAGTCATCATTGTTATACCTTTGAAGTCTGCCGCCTGGTGCTCAGTCGGTGCATTGTTATGTCAGGTCTTGATGGATGAGTCCCACAGGTCCTCGCAGTCGTCCACCGTTTAAAGCAGGGGTCCTCAATCCCAGTCCTCGAGGGCCGGTGTCCTGCAGGTTTTGGATGCAACCCTGCTTCAACACACCTGAGTCAATTAGCAGGACTCTGGAGAACTTAACTGCATACTGAGGAGGTGATTCAGCCATTTGACTCAGGTGTGTTGCAGCAGGGTTGCATCCAAAACCTGCAGGACACCGGCCCTCAAGGACTGGGATTGAGGACCCCTGGTTCAAAGGTATCAAACTGCTGATTTTCCACCAAAGGGTTCAATTTAAAGTTTAAAATTTAAGGAGGTTAAATCTTAAAAATACTCCAGGACTCACATTGGCTGCATGTGGCCCACAACCTTGGATGAGTTTGACCCCTTTATCCTTCTGCCCCCTTTAGGGATCGCTGCACTGGCCCATCTACCTACATCTCACCCTATCCCCAGCATCCTCCGTCACAACAACCCTCAGCATGTCTTCCTTCACTTCCAGTGTACCCACTATCCCTCCTCTGCATACCTCTGCTCTAAAGCATTGTTTTATACACAAAGCTCCCCGTGTGCAACCCAAAACATCTGGTATCTGTAGAAATTTCGGCCTCTTGACTAAAAGCTTTAGTATTAGCTTGACCACAAGTCCCCTAAGTTGGAGCTTTTGTTCGTCCCAGCACAGAGCTCTTTCAGTGACATGATCCTCATTCATTGCAGTGTTTTCACTTGTCACACAGAGACAGTTAATGTCTTTCCTTGTCTAAAGAGTTAACATAGGAGGTGGTGTATTAAACTCTCTGCCCATGATTATTCATCTGCATTACTTGGCTTACTTGTGTTTAATTAGTTAGAAGCTGGAGAATAACCAAGTCACCTCAAAGCAATCACTGCTTTAAAAACTAAATGTAAAGGATCTGTGATTATGCATGTTGCCTAAAACCACACGAGTTCCACTCCTAATTTATGTATTTTTTTAATATACTTTTATTATTTTTTTATCCTCCCCTCAGAGGGGCTCAGCTGACAAGCTCTGGCAGCAGCGCTCCGTCCCTCGTGGTCACCTTAAACCGCGGTCAGGGTGCTCAGCCTGTCCTCTCTCGGCGCCCTAAAATAAAACTTTCATCTCCCTCGTCATCGCATCCTGAACTTGCCCCCGCGTCCCTTCATTTACATTCACACAGCTGATGTTTGTTGTGAACAGGCGCTGTCAGAGAGGATAAAGAAAGGTTACCTGGTGGCTGAGATGCTTTACACCAGCAGATTTATCCACACTGATGTTTTGATGTCACCACCGGCTGCTCCGGGCGCTTTGCTGTTGCAATGAACCAAACCCAATCAAATCTTTGAAGTAGTCATGTATGCATAAGCGCCGTCTACCTTAATGCTAAATAATTAGCAAACGAGCACGCGGCTCACTGGGATTGCTACCTCAGGGCTAAACTTGCTTTTCCTGCTTTGATCATTACGTTAATTAAATCTGGCTCCCTTGACAGGTCGAGGGCTAAAAAACAGGTAGGTGTCATAGGCACCTCGGCGGAGACAGAAGCACCTGGTGTGTGTGAGCGCTCCAGCTGTCAGCGGCGATGCCTTGAGAGTCAGATGGCGGTGGCGTTAATTTGAACCGATGTCCCAAAAGGGGAGGGAGGGGAACAGCTCAATCGTAAGACACCCCGATTCTGCGGTCTGGAGGCGGGCGAGGCTGCAGCTTTGCGGCAGTTTTGGCCAGAGGAGGAAAGAAGTCATGTTGTCAGACCTCAGTGTCAGCTCGCGTCATAACCGCAGCCTGGGGGACAAATTAGAAGTGTGTTTCGAGAAATGTGTCAAAAGTGTTCTCGGTCCACATCACAGCAGAGGAATCGTGCGAAGAGGGACCTAAACCAAAGTCAAACGCCAAGGGGAGTCAGAGGAGGGACTCACCTATGATTTATTTAAATCAAAATGGCTCCAAACTATGAATAATTACATGTCGGTGCATTCATGTGTAGTCTCTTAATGTAATTATTCATGTTGAGCTCAGCTGGCAGGTCAGGACAGACTGTAAACACCTCATGGAAAAGCACGAATCACTGATGGCGCACAAACGGGACAGAAAGGTCAAAGGTCTTACTGGTGTAAGTTGAGCACAACTATTTTCAAGCCATTTTCTGCATGCGCTAATATTTTCATGTGATTGTGGCCACGCCTATCACAATAATTAGAGACTGAGCCTTCGGTCAGACACTATAAATACCTGACTGAGCTTCACATTTATTCACAATGAAGGAAAACTGGAGAAAAAGCTGACAGGAAAGTGAGGTTCATTCTGTCAACCCTCACAGGCAAAGTTCAGTCTGCATCCTGGTCCTGCGCAGGCAAGATTAGCTGCAGCTTAACAGCCAAACAAGCAAATGTATAAGGTGCAGCTGCAGCACAGAATTTCAAAGTACAATAAATACATTTTAAAATACCCGCATTCAGACACTCAACACAGCAGAACTGTCTTCTTATTCGTATTCTTCTTTCGGGCTGTTCTCTTTAGGGGTCCCCACGGGGGATCATTTGCCTCCGTCTCACTCTACCCCACCGTCCTCCTCTGCATGCCCTCCTTCACTACTAAATCATTCTGTGGTCTTCCTCTTTTTCTCTTGCCTGACAGCTCCATCGTCAACATCCTTTGTCCAGTACATCCACCATCCCTCCTCTGCGCAGGTCCAAACCATCTCAGTCTCGCCTCTCTGACTTTGTCCTCATTTCCCTCATTTCTAATCCTGTCCATCCTGGTCACTCCCAATGAAAACCTGAGCATCTTCAAGTCTGCCGCCTCAAGCTTGGCCTCTTAATGCCACCATCTGCAAGCTATACATCAAAGTAGGTCTCACTACTATTGTAAACCTTCCCTTTCACTCATGCTGCTGTCCTGATGGGCATGGGACCACCACTAGAAGTGCACTGACTGACAGCCAGCAACCACTCGCCAACCGCTCAGGGATTACACTTTTATCCCTAGCAACTGGGAGGTGTCAGGAGGTCATCGTCTGGTCTCTATGCCCGTGTGACTGAGGCCTAAGAATTAAAAATAAATAAGAATAAAAAAGTTTAATAACTGGTAACTGAGGTCATAGGGCAAGGAAACTATAGCTGTTTTTTCCCCCATAGACATCTATACAACCGGGCTTGTGTGCAGACAAAGAAATGGCCCCCTGCTGGCGATAGAAGGGTTTACAAGCATAGGCAATTCTACATAAATACAGTCTACTGTAATAGCTAGAAGCACTTTTATCACTTGAACTCATCTGAAACATGACATTAGATTAAATCTGGTTCATATTTCAACTGTTGAAAGCCATAAAAATGCTTTAATTTAAAGTAAAATAAGCTTTAAAATGGATGTGGTTTTCCCTGACAACAGCTGCAGGGGAGACGAGTCTCCCAGTCCTTGGTGAAAATAAGGCATAAGACATTAATTTCTTATGAAATAATCTAGATTGTGTTTGTTGGATCTCCTCAGATTTAAAAAAAAATAAAGCACTTTCTGCCTCAGCCCAGCGGCCTTTCCGCCACATCCTCATCCAGCGCCCCACACCACAGAGCGTTCAGTAGTAATTAGTGTCTTCAATATGTTTAACCATCCCACATACCTGTTTAATCAAACCATTTTCTGGGCATGTATTCAACCTTCAAAGGCAGCGTTTGAAAAGGACTCGGGAAACACAAAAGCGACTCGTCTCTGAAGCTCCTTTTGATCTAGATCATTAACGTTTTGGAATCAGAAGTTGACATAAGGCCCGGTTTTGTTGCCGCACTCCTGGATCCGTTTCTGTGCGGTGGAAGTTGAAGATGTTTGGAAAATTGCTCCGATTATAGTGTTCATGTGCCATTTGATACCGGTTCCAAGAACAAGGGGAGCTGCAGCCAAACCAGACTACACCAATAAGAGCTGGCGGAACTGGCCATCCTTTCATAGACCACATGGTCTCTTTACCGAGTGGACACATTTTATTATCATGGTAATCGACTTTGTAATTCCGGTGTGAGCAACCCCACCCTGCTCCATTTACAACTGAGAGATCTCAACATCGATTAAAGCAAAGTGCATCGAGGAACAATAGTTTACTGGGAAGGACAAATGAAGTGGAGTGACTGTTTTTAAAGGCTACAAGTTCATCAAAAACTTCACATTTCAGGGATTTAAAGGGTCAGTTCGGCTCATTTGAGCTCAAGTAAACCTTTAAATGCACAGAAAATCTTTCAAGCTTTGGTTGTGTGCATCAAAGACCGATTCCATGGTGGAAGTTGTTGCATCGAGGGATGCATTCAAAGGAAGCTGATGGGAGTTCTTCATCGCTCTCCAATGTGGGAACATCAAATGATGACACAATGCGTTCCTTGGACTTCGTGAAGAGACAGGGACGGGCCTCCCTCCATCTCCTTTAAAAACGAGCCTGTCCTCGTCCAATCCCTTTTTTAAACAAAAGCGCTCATCATCACATCATCACGGACTCCCCGCTCCCTCTCTCTCCCTGAGCATCGCAGCGGCGACGCCCGCACCCACGGGCAGCGTTTCTAAAGAATCACAAGAAATTCATTTCCTCCCTGGATGGAAAATAACAAAGGCATTCCTCATGACAGGCCTCTCTTCCTGTCATCTGCCGGCCACAAGTCTAGTGAGCTATTATTAGACACCCCCCACCACCACCACCACCTCTTCTTCCCTTCTTTATCACAACCAGACTGCATAACTCTCATCAGGTGATTTGATTAACAAATTACAAACAGGCAGGAAGTCTGAGAATTTAGGCAGAGGTAAAAAAAACTGATAGGATACAGTCAGAGTGTTTTTCAGAGGGTGGAAGTATACACCATTAAATATTCAGTTTGATTACTCTTTACTCAGTAGCACATTTCTGACCTAGTTCAGAGTAATTAGGTTTACACTGTTCAGCCACTTTAGTAAACAGAGATATTTTCCTGGTGAGATAGCTCCGCGGCAGCTCTTGGTATCATGGCGCACAGTCCCAGCAGGGATTATCTTCGATCTGAAGGAGATACCTATCTGCTATGTTGATATTCCAGTTTTAATATGAGCAGTCTGTCCCACCAGAGGAGCGCAGAGAGTGCCCGCTGGAGTGAGATTTTTGCAGCGTCTTCACTCTGCATAAACTTTGTGTGGTGGAGCAGGTGCTAATTTCACCTCTTTGACTCAGTTATACCGTCACAAAAACCTAAATGTCAAGTATTAATTAGGCACTTTATTATGTTCCCTTGTGCATTATCTGTTGTTGGCTGCTTTCAGAGTCTGTTAGCACATTGAATGGCATTTATTGGTTGGTTTGGGGCACGCTCCTCTATCTTCTGGCAGGCTCAGTAGGCTGTTAACATTCATTATACTTAGTAAAGGCTTTTATACATGTGTTTTGGACAATAGTGGGAAGCAAGTGGCAGCTTCCGGAACTAAAAATTTAAAGTGTGGTTCCTCTAGTGGCCACTTGAACATGGCTCCAAAGGTGAGTCAATCAATAGGCTTCCATGTTAAGCCTTTAATACCGATAACACCGATTGTAATTATATATATATATATATATATATATATATGAAGGTAATCCATATTAACTACATAAGGTAGCTAACATGTGCACTAACCCACAAAGAAATTGAAAACTGTTTTCTGTATCTGCATATTATGCTAGCTACAGAAATGCCATAGCTGTACATGCTAATGCACATGATAAAGCACATGGAGTACGTTTTGCTATTAGGGCTTTCTATGTGATTTTTGTGAACCTGTTAAAGGTTCTGGGAAACGTTGAATGCATCATGTGCAAGTGTAAATCCTCTGGTTTTGTATGCAAAAAGAATTATTGCTCTATATTATGAGGTTGCAATTCTATGGGCAGCTGGCAGTGCCTGCGCTCCCGTCGGTCTCAAGTGGCTACAATGTCCAACTTCACAGCAGAAATAAACATGTTTGCAGCCGTCACTTGGATACTGAAGTTGGGGGCTGATTGGTATATACTAGGCCTCACATCTACTAATTGGAGTCCCTGAACTGGACCTCTGCACCAGGTTTGCGGTGTTGGTGGCATTTGGAACATCATAGCAGGAGTTTTCTCGTATACAATATGGCTCCTGTGTGGTACAGCCCATTCAAGAAGTTTGTTTCAGTTCTCATTAAATTCTAGTTTTTCTTTTACATAGCACTAATTATCAGGTCTGTAGAGTTTATGAACACAGCTAGCTGCTGTTATCTGATAGCTCAGCACTCCGCTCCCTCGTCCAAACACGGCCACTTTAGGCTTAAAAAAATGAACATGGCGGAGGTCAGAGTCCTAATACTGAAACTTCAAAACGTGCACTTCTAAACCACAGGGTGACAGTCACAGTGGCTCCATCCACTGTTACAAACCTACATCTTTTATATGCAGACACTCATTTGGACCTTGTTCAAGCTTCTCACATGTAGTAAACAGCAGATTTTCTGCTCCAGAAGGATTTGTATTACTTGAAATATGCTGGTTTATTGCTCGGTCACATTGCAGTAAAAATTGGTTTCAATTAGATTTTTTTGTATTGAGCAACTGATTGCAGGTACCAAAAGAATGTGCAACACCCTTAACTTCTGGGTACCATTTTTGGCGATTACATAGGCCACTTGGTGGGAGGTAATCTGACTCCAAACAATCACAGTGCAACTCAAACTGAGTGCAGTCTCTTTCAGATAGACCAGCACAAAGATTTGCCTTCTAGTTTATAAATGCAGACAGACTGCCACATGTTGCAATCAATCTGACTCACTCTGCACATCTCTTTGCAGAAGTGGACTCGATTCAGCTGGTTGCCAACTGGTTGTTTTCTGGTTATAATCATATATGCAAGCAAGGTTGTCGAACGTCTACGTGACTTTGCAGTTTAATTACTGTCCTGCAGCAACTACATCACTAAATTGTTGTTTCAAATTTATGAATTTCTGTGTATGCAGATGACATCAGATTTGCAACTTTCACCAATTTATCACAGTTAATTGCCATACATGCAGGTTGCAAATAATTGTCACTTAAAAGACAAGTAGATTGCAAATTCATGACAACAATTTTGGTTGCATTGTAATCTCCAAACACTGTTTTCCCGACTGTACCTGTAGCATCACATGCACTTAATCAACAATGGCCATGTTAATGCCCAGGTCAAGTTCTTGCACTGTTCCTCTTTGCACAGAATCACACAAACTTTGAACTAGGGAGCTGGCAGGTTAAAGACAGTCCAATCAGACTGTATTTGCACTGTGAAAATTACTACGAGTGAACAGAAATTATGTACAGATTATGTAGTGTTGCAGTCAAATCTCTGTCTGTTAGAAGGTTGCATTTTAATGCGACCCGTGAGCTTTTCCTCGACCTAACAGCGTGCTTTTGGTACTGAAGCTCAACCAAAAAGCTCGTTAAAAGATGGTAGAAACATGGTGACACCACCATAACGAATATGTCTGAAGCTTGTGTACACAGTAGAGAACTGAGTGGATTAATTCACAATTCCAGCCTCTTAATGCAGGTTTGATAACAGTTATTCGGTGGGCTGATAACTTTCAATTTCACTCTATACATGCCTGTAGTGAAAAGTGTGGTTTATTCCCAAAAACACGGGCACGTTGGTGGGTTTTTAAAGCATTACTTCTGTCACTAACAGCGGTTTCACATTATATTACAGGAAACTGTGGCCTTTGTTAAAATTTAATTTAGATGAAACAACCTTTTCACCAGTTAAATCAAAGGCAATTAAGGAAATCTGATTGACTGCATGATCCAATATGTTTGTGTCCAAAAAGGTTCAGGAAGGGCAAACAGAAATTTAGTATTCATATCCAAATGTGAAATTAACCAAGCTCAGCAGAGTGCGTGCTCTAATTTAAAGTCTTGCACTTGATAAACGACAAATCCAATCTGTGTTGTTCATGAAAATTAGTATTTTGTCTTCTTTCCTTTTTTTTTTTTTTGCAGACATGACATGCTTCCACCTCGTTCTTTCCTCAGTAATACCACATGAACATGACGGTAAGAGTCTTTCAAAATT
>VOQJ01019297.1:0-15296 GCA_015052665.1 Apistogramma diplotaenia
TGAAATAAATAAACCCAGCACTTAATTATTCTTCATTTTGCCAAATGTCTGACATGCACCAACACATAAACCACTGCTGGACTGGAATCACGTAATACAGCAGGTCAGAGTCACTGTAGTCATTCACCTCGAGGTTGCTCGACAAAGTGCTGCCTCTCATCGATTTCTGCCGAAGTTCAAACCGAACATTTGGACGGTGACTGCGGTGACTTAAGTGACTTTGAACGTGGCACGGTTGTCTGTGCCAGACGGGCTGGTCTGAGTCTGCTGGAATTTCCCCACACAAACATGTGATCATATCAAAAGAGAAAATATCCAGTGAGGTCAAAGGAGAACGAACAGACTGCTTTGAGCAACAGCAACTCAAATAACTGCACCGAAGTATGCAGGAGAGCATCTGTGGAGACGCAGCAGAAGAGCACACCGGGGGCCTCGCCTGCCGGCTAAGAACAGGAAAAACTGCACGACAGAAAACACAAGGCAACATTTTTACAAAATATTTTCTACTAATCAGACAATTGGTGGTGGTTCAATGCCTGGCTGCTCCCGTCTGCATGCTAAAGTATCCTTGGGCAAGGCACTGGACCCCAAGTCGCTCCCCAAAGCATCTATTTAGGTACTGATGCATGTGGACGTTAGATAGAAAGCAACCTGGTTTCTTCACTGCACAGTCACCAGATCTCCAAGATGTGGTGGGATGGATGTGGAGCTGATAAATCTGCACCAAGTGGGTGATGCTTTCAATGCCAATCTGGGCCAAAATCTCTGAGGGATCCCCATTTTTTTTTAGCATGACTTGCAGTTCTTCAGCTTCAGTGAGCACCAACATGTCTTTCCATCACATGATTAACTTCTTTCATATTCAGTGAATATGTAAACACATTTAGTCAGCTGCGGCCAACAGGTGATGCAAATGAAGCATTATTAAAAATCTCAAGAAATTAAAGTAATTTATTTTGCAGTATTGTGCATTATACTTTTATTTCACAGCAGTAGTTGTACCGGACTGATTTAGGGCTGGAGGTAATTAGTAGTGTGCTGAGCGGAGACCATATGAACGTAAACAGGACCCAACCTGTCCCATCCAGCATCTGTTTCACTTTTCAGCCACGTAGTTAAAAATACTAAACAAAACTTCAGTCTGAGAAGTCAATAACAAACATTTCTTCACCAGCCTCTATAATTTACCTCTTCTCCTCTGCAGCCTATAATTTCCTCCTTCTCCTGAGTCTCACACAGCCTCTTTGTAGCTCACTATTTAACAAGATTGTGCACTTGATTACATAACGATGGCGAATAAGCGCCCAGCCTCACCGATACCTGCCGTGTGACTCCCGCTGCTCGGAACCAGGTGTCTGATGGAGTTACAGGTGCGGATAGTGAAGCTGGCGCTGATCTGTGGCTCTCGCTTCATTCATGAACACTTTCGGGTCCCGTCGTCGCGTTAGGACCGCGGCTCACTGACAGCTGCCCCGGTCAGCACATTCTCAGTTCCCCCGTCATCCCACCGACGAACCGCAGCGTTTCCCGTCGCGCTCCTCTCACATTTACACATTCACGCCTCGCTTCCACCGCACCTTCCCGAAAGTGTCGCACACAGCTGCGTTTCTTACCGTTCGGCGCTTCTCGGTGCCTCACACAGATCCGCCCGCTGTCTCCGGGTCCATCTATTTACCGTCCACCCAGAATGGTACAGTCTGGTCTTGTGAGCGTCACACGTCACTTCCGGAGAGTCTGGCCCGTGCACCTGTAAAGCCGTTCACGTGGTCAAAGATCGTCTATGGCTGCGTGACTGCAGCACAGCGGCGTCACAGTTTCGATGGGCTCAATTACAACCATAAGAGGACCACAATGACGCCGCTTTGTAATTATATTAAGGCAGGCTACAAACTCATTCACATGATATCTAAATATGAGCTGCAAGAAGGTATGATATGATCTCATAGAACAATTTATCATAATAATAAATAATAATATAGTTAATAACATAATATAATTATGTTTTTTACAGACGGCCTCGGTAAAGGATGCTTCCTTCAGCTGGCAGATAGCACGCTTGCACTGCATTAACGGAGTCAGGCTGTTTTGGCAATAAAGTCTTCATAAACTTTAATTCAGCACTAAGTGCTTTGTGCAGATTGAGATTAATCAAGAAAAAGAATTTAATTTTGTCCAATTAAAGGATGTAAGCATGAAGGATGTAACGAAATAGCCCTTTAAGACAAACTTAATTTTCTATGACATACTGTAAACAGCTTTTACTCCATAAGGCTTTCTTGATTGCACTGCTTCATTACACAAAGTAAACCAACGATATCTGCTGTAAATCATGTTTCAGTTTAACAGCTGGCAGTAATTTCCTGAAGGAATGATCAGCGTGTTCTTTCATTTCCATTTCCACTTTAATCCCCTTTTTAAGGATATTGCTAAAGTGCATTTCTCACTAACTTTATTTATGGAGTATAGATTTTCCTTGTGAATTTGATTTTAGGTGCAAAGGCATGCTGGGAAATATGTTACTTGTGCTTCTTGACTTTGCTATCTGTCATTTGTGCAAAAAGGCTATGAACCTGCTGATATCAGCTAAGCAACAATTTGTTTTTCAGCAAGAGTCTTAATGAGTCCTAAAGAGTCGTTCCTTGGCTAAATTTTATATTGTGCTTGGCAAGCAATAAATAAATAAAAAAAAAAAGAAAGAAAAATCATCCTAATCCTTACATTTTATCTAAAGTGGGTCTGAACAGTAAAACTTTTGCATAATGACAACAATGTATATACATTTTGGAAACATTCACATGTATCGAACCAAATTGGACAAATAATTGTAGTTTTAGCAAAAAGCCTCCATTCATTTGTAGTCAGTCCATTGTTTAAGATCTAACGTGTATATTTATTTGTGCTGTTGTGATGTTTTTAACTGTAAAATGTTTCCATTTTTCCAATCTGTCACTGTCTTTTCAAACCTCCAAAAACCTGATAGTTTTTACAGGAATTCGCCCATATGAGCAATAATAGAGGTTTGTGTGGGTTTCCTCTATGTTTTTATCTCATTTTAGTTATTTTTTAAATTATTATTATTTTCAGATCTAGTCTGAGCTAACCTTTGTGCTCAGTAACGCAGGGCAGCGGTGACCCAACGGGGACAGAGGTTTTTTGTGCTATCGTGAAATAAAATCGGAGTGGGAGCTCTTCGGGGTTTTTTCGTCTCTCTTTGACGCCGTGGCTAAAAATAGCATCGCTGCCGGTGGACGCGGAGACAAATAATAACAAATTAGAAATAGTGGGAGGTCAGTTACAGTTTAACACTCAGGTCATAAAGTCACACAACAAATAATCCACACGGTGATGTAGACGTTAGTACACTTTAACACACACACACACACACACACCTTCTGATTTTGTAGTGCCGCGATAAAGGATCGATTATGAGGAGGAAAAGCAGCGGGCACGGAGGAGGGTGTGAAACCGATACTGCGCCATCTGGCCACCGCTGGCTGCGCCAATGAGAGGCCGCGGAGGCTGCGCCGAAACTGAGGCAGCGCTGCGCGCTTGGCAGGTGGACAAAAACCGAGCTCACAGCGCTCATAAACAAAAGTGTTTCACAAGCTTTTCTGCGAAGCAGCGAAGGTAAACAAGCGAGGCTGCTTTCACACAGAACAGGAGCGACACAGAAAACGCAACACAAAGACGAGTCATTTTCCCAGCGAGCCTTTAAACGCAGCAGTAGAAGAAAGTAAAAGTCCCTCATTACAAGTAAATACAAACATTTTAAACTAGTACGTATCAAAATAAAAGTACTGTGTTGTATTGTCCCTTAAAAACAGTATATTTACATTCCTGCTGTGAGAGAAAACTGCAGTAATGAATATATTTCACAGCTGTCATGACAGCATATGGAAAAAACTAACTCCTGCTTACTATTAGGTAACTGTAAGTAAAAGTACCCTGTACTGTATTTGTGAACTTGCCATACTGGTACTGTGAGGATGATGAAGGCTCATATTAAGTTTCTAATAATGGGGCCAGTGTATGGACACGTAATCCCTGCGACACAGATGCTCATTTTTTGTTTGTTTTGTTTTTTCTCTTCTTGTATGTCATCACTCAGTGTGGTCTGATGTGAGCACAGAGGACAAGCTGACTGGCTGCATCAAGAGTCAGAAAAACATTATTTTGAGCTATGAATCATGCAAAGCTACTCTGTTGGGGTATAAATAAAAACAGAGCCATGAATAAGCATTATTGGCCTCCTTTATTCATTCTTCTGTCCACCCATTTTCTGATGCTCCTCCAGGTTTGCAGCGTGAGCAGATGTTCCTCTCCCTGGCTACCCTCTCCAGTGCATCCAGGGGCAGAGATGTTTCCTCGAGAGCGTCGTGAACGTCAGAACTTCCTGTTGTGCAGCGCAGCAACCAGCCGCAGCGAGTCTCTTTGGTTTGAGCCAAGTGTGGCTTTGCTGCTCACCTCCTGCCACCGGAGAGCACCGTGGCGACTCAGCACCTAAGAAACAACAAATAATCGCAACACGTAAGTGCAGGAAGGAGGGAATATAAAACCGTCTGAGACAATTTATTCTGCACGCTGTAAAATACTGGATGTTACCATATTGTTGATGTCCACCACCTCGCTTGTTTTGTCCAGATGAATGTTCAGGACAGTCATTTCCACCCAGGCGTTATCTGTGTTCCTGCAGTCGTCCACATAACCCTCAAACACCTAAAACCCCGCAAACACGTTCATCAGAAATCGAGCCAGGAAAGGCTTTTTAAAATGATCATGGTGGTGGTTAAGAAAATTTATGGATGGTTAGTTTATACTTCATACAAAGCCACTAATTTCATCCAAATGCAGAAACTCCAATCACTGCAGAGTTCAGTCATCTTTGAAACTGTATCTTTCACATCCATTTCCACCCTTTTAATACGACTAGCATGTGGAATGTAATATTACAGCTAAATTTGTTTTACTTATGAAAACAGGATGAAACTTTAGACTCTTTGGCTACAAACTCGTGGACTAATGAAGGTGGGGTGTCACATAGTGCTTTAAAGCCCACCTTGTTTCCCTCTGGCATTTTCTTGTTGATGGTTTCATACAACTTCGTCCCCATCGTTTTCTGAAGAGCTGGTGGCAGGTGATCAGCAGAATCAACAGGCCCCTGAAGGTTTAATAATCACAGAAGAAAAGGGCATGTGTTTGAACAGCGCCAATTAAAGCATAAACCACTTTAAGTGGACAAACAACGGGACTCACTCCAGGTAAAACCAAAGTGCCGTGACTCTCGTCCCGAGCTGCCAGGTACTCCAGAGCCGACCTCTCACTGTCTCGCCACCTAAAAACGAATCAAAGCCTCAGCTGTTTCTGTGCAAAGCAACCTTTTTAAAAGCTCTGCAAGGACATTAGACGACCTACCGTGTAATCACAATTTCCACACTGAGGTTTGGACCCCAGCAGCTCAGTGCTCCTTTCCCCCTGATGCCCGTCCTCCCTCCTGGGTTTCTAAGATGAGAAGATGCTTATCAGCCATCAAGACATGCTTGTGAGATTACAATAAGTGCTACTGAATGGGTTGCACATCTGTTCTCATGTCATACCTGTATTTATCTAAGGCTTCTGGTTCTGATCTGCATGGAGAAACAATAGATGAAGAGTATGCAGAGATTGGAGGAGGCGGTAAAGCTTATTTACCATGATACAATAGTTTCATTGTGAAAACTGGTTATTAATTTTCCACTTTATAGATACAAAGTAATCCTTTTCAGTCATCACTTGTGACCTCTTTTTTTCTCTTTTCTTATGCAGCCGTCAGTAACAGTGCACAGGACTCTCTCTGCTCTGCTCTGTGCTGCAGTGTGTAAGGCTGATATTAAAAAGCTACAATGTTCTAATTAAAAATCAAAGCTGCAAACATGTCCTCAAATAAAAGTTAATGGCAACAGAAAATGATGGTTTACACACCCATCCGCGTGGTCTTCACTCTTTTCAGAGGTGTAATGAGTCGGCATGTATGAGCTGAAGCTGACCTGGGGGGGAGAAAAGGAGATAAAAGCCACCTGAATTCTTCTACCATCTATCAAGGCGGGGACCTCATGAGCAGCTGATGACTTCTTGGTGGAAATATGTGAGATACCTTCCAGGGCACCTTCTCCTCGGGCACAGGGAAGCGCGTGAAATCGCTGTTCGGGTAGTAAAACTGACGAGAATTCACGTGGAAACTGCTTCCCTTTTCTGAAGTGTTCTTCAAAGAATCGGGGGTCTCGTCCGCTGTAGCTGATGCTGCAGCTAACCACAAATGTGGGTGCAAACAACAGGAGATTTTAATTATTTAGCAAACACCAGCGACATGTAAATGCTGACAGAGGAATTTAGGCACTGACTCGATGACTGTGTGTGTTTTGCAGCCAAACCCTGAGATTTCAAACTGTCCATAATCCACTGCAGGGCCTCAGCCGACTGGCTGACCTGATCACACAAAGTAAATAGACAATGATGAAGATGACCTATTTCTCACAGTCATCAAAACCACATGTCTGTGTCTATAAAGTGTGCCATGTCTTTAGTGGATCAGGTCACATGTCACAGACACAGGTGCCAACCAAAAACCAGGTCACAACCTGCTCTTCTAGTTGGGCCAGTCTTTTCACCATGGCAGCAGAGCTGGTTTCCCCTTCTCTCTCCAGCAGATCAGCAATGCTGGTAACCCTGAAGAGTCAGCCGAGCACGGTGTGAGTATCAGTTTGAAAATGACTCCTAAATATTTAACTGAATACCAAGCAGCAGCCAGTTTAACCGCCTTTGTATTCAGCAAACAGTGGCACCAATATTGTTATCAAAGCATTTAGAAGAAAACAGGAGATATTTACTGATCAATAAGACAGTGCAACATGCAGAGTGGTCTCCTGGTTTCTAAAAGCTCAAATTATGAAGGTGCGATCGCACCCAGAGAATCGGCATGCAGCTACATTACTGTGCAGTTACTTCTGCGCCGTGTCCAGGATGCGCCTCTCCGTGCTCTGGCTCTGCTCCTGCCGTGCAGACAGCAAGTATCTGTCCTTCATCAAGGCCTCCCAGGACAGCAGCTCCTCTTCCTCTATCTGGGCGAGTTCATTCTCTGGAAAACGGCAGCACATGCTTTGAATCACTGCATAACCTGACTCTGCACGTCCACGCAGACAGAGAAACCAGCACAACAGATAAACTGGGATTGAGTTAAACAGGAAGCGCCGATACCAGCTGCCTTCATGCTGTTTTGTCTGTCCTTCATTGATTTCTGTTTTTCTGCTTTATCCAGTGATTACTTTGTTTATTTGGTGCCTGTACACTGTAGTATTTTGGGCTTTAGTGTGTTTTTTCTGCATGGTATACTACTTTCAAACAGCTCTTATGTTGCTGTTTAAGGAACTGTTGGGGTCCACAGATGAACTCTGAATAAATTAGCATTTCTGTTGTTACCAGTGCATTCTCAACAATCACCGAACACAGGTAACAGCACATCGACCCTGAGCAGAGACAGGGGAGATCATCTGCACTGATAAAATTAACTGAAAGGTCATACTCGGGTCACGGTGTGATGAGATAAATGCATCCATCCCCATGACGACCGGGCAGCTTTCACCATGAAGAGAGAAAATGACTTAGGAGCCAGCTGTGGAGGCCGGTGTTTGGCAACAACAGTTGTATGTGACAATATTGGGGTTCTAATTGTGTTATTTGTCTGACAATTAACATTTATTTTCTCTTTTCTATAATTAAAAATGCAATATGGCATCATAAAATCAGTAGGTTAGTCTTTCACTGTGCTGAACAGTAACGTGTTTTTAATAAGGTGCAATAATAACTCTAAGTCTGCACAGGTGGCAACACTTACTGAACTCTCTGTATATGATGGGAGGCCTCCGCAGCACCACGCTCCTGAAGAAGAGGTACAGATGACTGAGGATGATGAAAGGAGGAGGAGCAGCAGGCCGACTGTGGTACTCCTTAATTAGCTCATATCTTTGAAACTTCCATATTCTGTCGGTGTTGTCCTGGACTTCCTCGAACGTGAAGCTGTGCAGGACAATAACAATACAAACGTTTGGTTTTTTTTTAAAAAAAGGCTTCATCGTCATCTAAAAGGGTGAGATGAGAGAAAAGCTCAGACCGATGAAAAGCAGGACTCACTTAAAGATCGCTATTAGCAGGTTGAGCAGCAGTATGTTGGCAAAGAGCAAGTAAACGCAAAGCATGATGATGGTGAGCCACTCAGGAAAGGCGGGCGCTTGGTTTTCGTTCATCACCGGACACTTGGGCTTCAGTGCATCTGTGCCATTCACGCTGCAGGAGTCCATGTCGAACTGAATATCTGCGGCAGGAAAAACAACATCATTAGCGATGAGCAAAGAGAATAAACACATAGAAAATGCTGAAATTAATTCTTAAAATCCACTCACTGTCAATATTAGTGGGGACCTGGCCAAATATGATGAGGTATGGCTCGTAAACAGCCCCACGGATGATCCATCCCAGCCGATTCTCGTTGTGCACGAGAATGCCTTGTTTGGCTACGCCGTACGCCACCACCCAGATACTCAGGAGGAACATGAAGAAGAACATGTCCATCATCTGCAGGACAGAGACGCATCAATCAGTTTTGTCATTTAAAAGAAATATTGTTGAACAAACATCATAATCACACTAAAGTCTAAACCCTCTTTAGCTGTTGCTGCCACACAACATCAGGTCATTATTCATTGCATTTGTCTGTGCCTCACGCACCATCTTTCTGACTATGATGATTTTGGGTCCGAGGGTTCGACTGATAGTGAAGATCGCCATGAGACGGAGGCAGAAGACAACGAAGTCGATGCAGAGGAGGATCTTACCCGGATAAAACAGCTCAGTCGTCAGCCTGAGGCAGGAAAAGCTCGGTGATTCATAGATAATCTGCTGGGTGGAGAGATTTCTGCAGCCTGTCTCAGAGAGGAACAAAACTCACCTAAACGCAAGGCCGATAACAAACAGGACGATGGAGAGGACGTCCAAAATGTTCCAAAGGTCGTTGATGTGCATCTTGGCTTTCTTGCGAAAGCCAAAACCATCTGGATCATGAAAGAGCTGAAAAAAAAAAAATACATGCAGGGATTTTACATTTCTTACCTACCGTTGCAATTATTTTTTATTAATTTCATCATCCATTATAATAAATGATTAAAATATAAAGAGGCCTGTCTGCACAGGTCAGAAACCAGAACACAACCAGGTTACTGTCGGGTCTTCACACCATGCTGAGCTGCTGAAAACCATTAAGAAGCTACAACGACGACTACAACTGCTGACTGCTCAGCTGCTGACGGCCTTTTACGACTCCTCTGCTGAGGGCAGAATGGCAGCGTGGTACGCCGGTTGCTCGGTAACAGATCTTCAGAGGGTCATCAACACAGCACAGAAAATCACTGGTTGCTCTCTATCTGCCCACCACCTCTTATGGCCATGATAAGACTCCTCATATCCTGGACACCACCTGCTTGACCTCTGACCCTCCGGATGGCACCACAGGGCCTTTACGGCAATGATTTGAAGCACTCGCAGAGTTTCTTTCCCAGGGCAGCGAATGTCTGCTTACAGGCCATATAATGACCGTCTTTAAGGGAAATGCCGGCTGAATGTAATTACCTTCAGAGATAATTACACTCCATTCTGGTGCAATAATTACTCTCACTAGTGAAACAGTGTCATTCATGCAAAAATTACACTCAAATGTTATTTTATAATAATTTATTTAACGAATCCTTATTTTTTTCTCTTCGACTTTAACTGTCAGGAGTGTCGTTCCTGTATTTGTCACAGCAAACAAAGGGTTTCTATTTTCTGTTGCATCGTTCTGTCATGCGTCACTAAAAACAGAAGGGCACTCACCCTTTCTTGCCACTGACCTTTTAAACATTTGAGCCTGTAAAGGCGAATGGGGCCACTGTTTGTGCTCTACACCTCAGTGCAGTGCATACTTATGTACCCATTAAAGTTTTGCAGGACTAATGAAATTATTTTGCCCCTGACTTCTAAGTGTTCTGGACTATTTGGATTGTTGGTGGGTCCGAGCCACAGCCTCTCACCTGTCTGACCTCCTCGCACACCAAGGAGAACAGCCAGGTGTAGAGCAGCATCTCGCCAGCAGAGGGCGTGCTCTGGAAATCCATCATGAGCACCACAGCAAACAGGAAGAGGAAGGCGAAATAAAAAACAATGTTCCAGTAAAATTTAACCTGCGGGGAGCTGCACAGGTACATCAGTCTGGACCAGCAGCCCAGAGGCTTCATGTGTTTCGGGCTGTGGACAGAAAGTTCTTGGGGTTAAAGAGACAACTGCACGTTTTCATGTGCTGAGGGTTGGTATCTGTATTAAGCAGCAACCACTCACAGGACACGGCGTTTCCTTCTGAATGTGCTTCCCGTCACAGTCTCCACCGTCTTCATCTCCTCGTCTTTCTCCGTTTCTCTCTGGATGATCTCATCGTGTCTGTGGAAAGTTACATTTGTAACCACAGCTGACGATGATGACGACCAGCCACAAAAGTAGCTGAGCTGTAGTTGCCGTAGTTTCATGTATGTATGTGTTAATGCATTTATACGTTTTTAAAGTTTGGATCTTTATTTTAGCAAATGTTTACAGTATCCGTTATTGGGCAGAAAAACAGCAATAAAAATCTTTCACATATATGTTTCATTACTGTAATTCATGCTTTTATCTTATTGCTGTTTTTCTCCTGTCCACGTTGTGCAGGCTCGTTAGCTGGCTGACGGGCCTCACCTGAAACTCAGAAAACCGGTGTAGATCAGAGGGGGAAAGACCATGCAGAGCAGCACCTTCCACACGGGGTTGTCCACTGAAAGCTCACCGCACCAGATCTGAGTCAGAAGAGCCTGAAAGACACATTCACACAGAGGCGATGATGACATATCGCCATCCTTCAGCACCAAAGAGTTGTCTCTGTGCACCTTTATCAACTAAAATCAAGCAAATATACATTTTAAATGTTATTTGAAGCATCTTATTTTGCAGCTGCCATCACTGTGATAAGAAGGCCTGAATTTTGAGCCATTTTTCTGGTTTCCTAACTTTTGTTGACTGCCGGTTTATTCTCCACTACCTGAACACCACACTGAGCTACGAAGCTCTTGTCGTCTGCCTCCAGCGCCAGCTGCAGGCACGTCGTTCTGCCCCAGAAGTGTGACACGCGAACCAGCAGCTTCTGAGCGCGCTCCTCATCACTGCTGTGGCACTCGGTGAACACACCTGAAACACACACACACATTATACACAGCCTGAGGATAGATTTGAGCCTGTAACAGCTATAATATGTGTCATCATACCGATGGCATGTTTCTCATAATGATCGGCGAGCTCTTGCATGTCCGCTGCATCGTCTGCATCGCTTCCTTCTTTTGCCATTTCCTTCAGGATCTTACTGGCAGCCAGAGCAGCAGACACACAGTCTCTGCACTGCACGCACACAGATACAGAGGGGTGTGAGGTCATACACACACACCTCACAAGCACCTGCGGCTGAAGGTTATCCAAGTGTTTCATCACCTGCTCCCAGGCAATTTCAGCCAGTTCCTTGTTGTTCTGGACAACAGCCCACAGGAAGAGGTCTCTGCCCGAGTCCCTCTCTGTCTCAGCAGCACGCTCCCCGAGCTGAACCTGGGAATCTGCCTGACTTTTACACGGCTAAAGGGAAAATAAAGGAGTCTGTTTTATTTATTGTATGATTAATGTCCGCAAGACCAGGATTCCTGATATCATAGGTCTCATCTTATTCCATCTAGATACTCCATATCATATTTTTACTCAAAATCATGATGCTATTATCATCTAGTTTCATCGCACAGAGGTTTATAAGCGTTCTTAAAACCCTACAAAATAAAATGAGGTGATATAAAGACATGGCAGTTGGCCCACAGTTATTTAGCTAAAAGACTGGCGGCCTGATTCAGAGTTTAAAGCAAAAATATTTGGATGAAAGAACTCACTGACAATGACGTATCATCCATGGACATGTTGAGCTGATATGTCCTGGTGGAGGCAGGATAGAGGGGCTGGGTGAACTTGCCCAGAAGGTGGCGCACCTCATCAGAGACGTAAGTTAAGGAAATCATTTCGCCTTGCCCCGCGCGCGCTCGAGATCCGATGCCGAAAGCTCGCCTCCCGCTTCGCCGGGCGCTGTGGACCCGCTTGGCCAGCTTGCGCAGAAAGAAGCAGCTGGGCAGCTGTTTGTAGAGCTCACACAGGGTTTCCTCATCCTGCAGGAAATCCCTCAGAGTCACACCGTTCTCCAGCAGCAGGCTCACAAACTCCGGCTTGTTGCCAACCAGAGCTAAGAACATGGCCCAGTGAAGGTCGCTGGACTAGAAGAAGGAAAAAGGCAGAAGAGCAACAACAAAATCTTTGTTTTTTTGTCTCTTATCCATCTGTTCCCATTCATCTTTGTCCTTTTGTTACTTTGATGGCAACAAAGTTTCTTGCATTAAATGTATATTTGTGATTTGTAAATCATCCCCATCCCTAAATTTATATGCATGTTAATTATTGCAGAGTTTTCCGCCTGTGCTGTGTAAATGACCTGTGCAGACCAGGATGCCAGTGCCTGTCAAACACAGACTGCAGGCCTCAGACCTCTGAGACTGACGATGCTGAGTGTTGCATTTAATCACAAATCCCACCTTCCACTGGCTCTCCTCAGTGAAGATTTCAGTCTCAGCTATATCCACCCGGTTCCAGGCTATAGCCAGCTCCAGCTGCCTCCTCCAGCACTCAATTCCCAGGCATTCATTGGATCTTGATGCTGGGAGGAGAATTTACACTGACTCGGTGCATTTCAGAGAGTATTAGATGTAAAAAATTGGTTATTTTCATATCCTAATGACTAATCTGATGACTGACTTCTTTAAATCAGTTCTTTAATAATTTAGTCTGAAAATTATGTTGCTTTTATGTCCCAGCAAATGACAGGATGGGACCGCGGGAATGTTCGATTTATCCGACGATCAAACATAAAACACGCATTATTTGTTTATTTAATAAAAGCTACAAGCTTTGGTTCTAGTACTGGACTTTTTCCTCATTAAATATGCAGACCTGTGATTACAGCTGACGTCCTCCATGAGCTGAGAGACCAGAGAAGCTCCCAGATAATGTAATTATACCCAGATGGACCTCAGTGATGGACAGCGCAGACAAACTAGAGTGATGACTCATCACGACTGAAACATTAAACTGATGTCCAGTGTGGTGGAATCACTTAGTTTAAGTGCACTTTGGCTCCGATTTATCTGCATTAAGCTCCGTCTGAACAGGTCTCACACGTCTTTGCTAAGTGCTGATCTGGCACTGAGACTTCCCGGCTTCGCGCTCGACAGCGTGTGTTTGCAGTCTGTTGTTCTTACCTTTGAGCAGCGCCTGAAGAATGGCCACATCCACGTCCCCGTGACAGTCCTCGCTCACCCTGAACACTGTCAGCAGGTGGGACATCCTTATGATGTCCTGAATCTACGATTTTAACAAATAAAATATTTAACCATCGCAGTTCAGTTCATTGCCCCGGGCTCAGACCATTTAGTGGGCTAGTGGAGCCTTGATGGGTCATGGCTGTTTGTCAGTAAAAGAGGAAGCAACACAATATTGGTGTGCTGGATCGATGTTGCTGCAGATGCAGCTGAGTGCCACCCTGAAAGAAAAATGTGAATATGTAATGGACCTAAATCTAATCCAGCCCCACCCACAGAACCGCTGCTTCGGCGAGGCAGGGCTGAAACCAGATTAGACTAAAAACCGCATCCCAAACTCATTTACCACGTAACCCTCAGAAAAGCGGTTTTTGTGCTGTGATGATTCTTTAGCCCAACCTGCTGCTTGGCTGTAATGCTGGGAGTGTTGGAGTGTTGTACATAAATTTGTAAAATGACTATGCAGCCGCCCAAGTATGCACGTAAAACATAACCCTTACATTGGGTGGTGGTCTAATAAAGCACTGTATTTCAGAAGTGTGTCTCTCTTCAGCTGTTCATGGCATTGTGAGATAAAATGGTTACATTAGTAACTGTTAAGGTTTTACTACGTTTACATACCTTCTTGGTCCATTCTATAATCATCAGATCTGAGAATGTTTCATACTCTTGTCCAAAAAACCTTTTCATCAGCTGTTGGACGAGGGCGATAGTGACTTGGATGATTGGCAGTCCCGACACCTGCGCAATCACGTCTGCTATTCTCCCCGAGCCCTCCAGGACCACACACGGTGTCCCGTTCAGCATAGCACTGCAGATGGTCTGAGAGGAGACACGCGGGACAGTTATACAAGACACACACACCGAGGGAAGAGAGGCGGAAAACTGCTGACTCACATCCAGTGTGCCTGTTCCTCCATCTAAAACCACACACACCACAGGAATGGTCATACCACTCTCTGAAGGTTAAATATTAAAAATAAACCAATCAATTTTAAAAGCTGGAACAACAAAGAGTCACATGTCAGTAAATATCTGTAATGGATCATTGATTTTTATTTATTTTTTTAGATACTGCATTAATTATCTTCAACCTTTATTTCCAAGACGCTTTCCAGAGATGTACTTCTCTAGTCGGCTACGCAATTCAATCTCCACCCCGTAACGTCCGTGGGTTCCATCGTCCACCAGCAGGAAGTGGGTATGGTTGTTATCGAGACCGGACAATCGACCCTGGCCCGCAGCATCCATCGGATAATGAGCAGGGAAGCAACCCTGGAGGAAAAAGGGGAGGAGGAGAGAGGAGAATTTACAGTAACTGTATGCCGTGCAGATGATCTCATCTCACCACAAATGTGATGTGTAAAAGTGTCCATCCCACCTCCGGATGCACCAGCGCATCCCTGTTATGAATAATGCCCCAGGTTGCCACTCCAATAGCTACAATGTTGCCATTCGTGGAGCTACTGAGGGCGTAGTCCCTCACAGCCTGCCCCACATGCTTCATCACACCTGTGTTGGTGCCACCGGTGATGATCCATGCACCTGTGTGCAAGGCAGCACAAGCATCAGTGCAGCAAAACAGCTCTAAAATATAACTGTCAACCTTCACGGGGAGTTTCAGGATGCTACAGTGAAGAGGTTAAAAGTAAGGTGGGAGGTGGCACATGTCCACACCTGACAACCACAAAAACACACACTTTCTGGCTAGTGACGGATCTCCAGCTCACCTGTTGTCTGAGCCACTTTAATAAGACCTCTGTGGAACATGTTCTTCAGATGGGCCTTCAGATAGAAGTTCTTGGCTCCTCC
>VOQJ01019303.1:0-12445 GCA_015052665.1 Apistogramma diplotaenia
CTTTGGACTGTGGGAGGAAACCGGAGTACCCGGAGGAAACCCACGCAGACACGGGGAGAACATGCAAACTCCACACAGACATTGAATACATAAGTGTAAACCTTCTGGTTTTATATGCAAAAAGAATTATTGCTCTATAATCTGTGGTTGCAGTTCTCCTGCCATTTAAAGTGCCAGTGCTCCTACAAGGCTCCAATGGCTACAACATTCCTGTAGTTTAACTAGTTGATGTGTGTCATCTGGCTTCATGGATAAATAAAGCCTGAGTATCATAACAATGAAAAAATATGTGCAATGTTTTCTAACAATACTGCCTAAAGGAAGCATGTGTATTGTAAATAAAATTAGTCCTATGCAGGACCCTGTATAACTCCATAATTAATGGGTGGTGAGCAGTTGGGTTTTTAGGCTTTTGATCAGAGTTTTTAACCAGTTATGATGCAGCGTGATTTGATTGGTGTATAATTTGTGTCAAAAGGATTCCGTAAATAATATTCTCATTTTTGATGGAGGTGAACTCTTCATATGTTTTCCTAGTCACTAGACTAGTCTTAATTTCAGTAATGTTCAGGAGGCCGGATTGAAGGCTCTGGGGGGCCGGATGTGGCCCACGGGCTGCCAGTTGACATTCACTGCTGTATACAGATGGGCTTTGGGGGGGAGGGGGGGATACAGGAGAAGCATGTAAAACTGCAACTCTGCTTCCTGGTGTCAACCCTCAATAATAAGATGACTGAATATTTTAACCTAAAACCTGCTCTCATAAGTGTGTATAAACATAAGGTTATGGTTCTGTCTCTTCTGTCCTACAGATTCTCTTCTGACCCTCATATGGACAAGTCTTGTCCAGTTTGTCAACCTGACTATTGAGTCTGGTAAGTAGTTAAGACATCTGTTTTGGCGCTGAGGCTGAATGGTTTTTGTGCAATGTTTATGGCAGGATAATTCTTTCATTCATTCATTTATTTGCATATATATTTATTTTTGTCTCTTTAACAGACGTGAGATAGTATCGGTAAAGAAAGGTGACAGTGCATGGGAACAAACTGCAGGAGTCTTTATAAGCAGCTTTTGTGCCATAAAACCACTAAATAGTACTTCATGTCAGCATGCACAGAGACTTTAGTCATCATTCATGTTTGAAGACCCATCGAACAGTGATTATCTGTAGACACAAGGCACAAATAAAAATGTCAGTTGTTTTCACTGCTTTGATATTGACATGTTAAGTTTCTGGTGATGTTGTGGCTGCTGCTTAGTTGGTGGGCTCTTAAAGTCGTGGGTCTGACCTCATAGCACCACATAGAGCACTCAGGCTTGGGCTTGTTGCACAGAGGAGGACCAGTAAGACCTTGCCCTCCTCTCTTGCCCAACCCATTCACTTCATCATCAGTTTAAGTTGGAGCATTCAGGTCTTCACTGCCTGGACTGCCGTGACAAGACTTATATTCTGAGGGGATCTGTCCCCAATGATGATTTTCCTCTCATTTCAGGCAAAGCCTGAGAAGAAAGAAAGTTGATGTTTTTGACCCTCTGCTGAACAGCTTTTGTGCTCTGTTGTTAGGCAATAAGAAGGACCGGCAGGGAAGTGAAGTCCTGACCCAGATGCTTCAAGCTCTGCAGAGTATCGTCACCTCAGAAGCTCTGCCTGCAGACAGAGTCCTGGTAAGGTTAAGCAGCAACCTTCAAAACTTCACTGAAAGTATACCTTGAATTAGTGTGTTGGTATGAAACACAGGGCTTTACAGATGTTATTCTAAGAGAGAAAACTTTTAAAAAGCTACTTTTTGCTGCTCCTTTGCTGTGTGTAGCTCCTCATGTTTTACACCTTCCCGACAGGCCCACGGGCGAGTCAGTTGGGTCATAAATTCTACTAATTCTTTAATCGCTAACATCGCTTGCTAACTGCTTCAACTGGATACTTATTTGGATGTCGTGTCTTTCAATACTCTGAAGTTGTCACTTTTGATCTCAGGTTCTGTTTGAAGCCACAGTGAAAGGAATTCCCCCGAGGGTTCTCAGTTCTGCGTCTTATCAAGTGGGCAAGATGGACGTGCTAAATGTGAGTCTTCGTGGGTCACTGGTTTGCACAGTGTAGTGGAACTGCTCTTATAGAAGGTCGTTAAATGTTCTCATTCCTCAGGGAACACCTGCGCTCTTCCTCATCCTCCTGCTCTACAACAGCAGCCTGCTTCCAGCCTACATCCAGGATGAGAGGTAAGTGTGATGTTGAGCCTGATTCTTATTCCGGACCAAACGTCAGTACTTTTAGGCTTAAATGGTGATTTGTATTATTGATAGAAGTAACACACAAAATGTTATCAGCACTTAAAACAGAGGAATCATAAACAGCTGATCACTTAGTGAGGACCTGCTGCAGTGTTCAGGAGGATAAAACCACTTCAGATCTACAATTTCTCCAAGGTGTGGTTGTGTGAGGTTCTGTGTTGTCTGCAGTAGATGGCAGTAGGACACATGCACAAGCAGGCAGATGAAACCAACACTTCAACCCATCTTTATATTGTGGGCACACCAGCAACAAGATGCATTTGTGAATTTTTCACCTCGTCTTCTGTGCTTGATGTTCTGTCTCCTGAATCTGTCTGCAGGTTTTTCAGCTGCCTTCAAACATTGGTTGGCTGCGGCCTGTCGGGTCCCACCTCCCCTCTGGCATTTGCAGAAGCGGTGATGGTTGCTATCAGCCGGACTGCCGGGTCTCTACAGAACAAGGAGCAGCTGTTGAGAATGTGGACTGTAATGGTCGGCTCCCTCACTGACATCGTCACACAGGTGATTATTGAGTGAGGACACCTAAAGCGCTTTGTTCCACTTTGTCTGCATCAAGTGAACTTTCAAAAGAGAACATATTACTTGTTCGATCTGCACATTTTGTGTCGTCGATGTGGTTATAAGTTCTAAACAACAGCCGATCCTGCTTTATGAAGGGGGGATAGATGTGATGAAGAATGGTGTGGCAGTACAGTTTGGGCAAATCTAGTAGATAAACTAGATGGAGCCTCTTGAATTAGGTTCAGTCATTGTAGAATTAGCAAGCAAAACTGTTATACAAAAGATGAAGTTGTAACCAAAGCTGCTGTTGGTGGCTGCAGAGCAGTGAGTGAATCTGATCTCTGAGGTGTAACATTTTTATAGGAAGGCTAAAGATACTTAAAATGCCTCGAATGCACAAATACCAAAAACCTCTTAAAGGATCACTTTTAATTGGGCAAGACGGTTAATCCAGTTTACAAACAGTGGTGGGCTTAGTTTGCATAATCGGTGAAGTCTTCAATTAGATTTCAAGTTAATTTTAAGATCAGTTTTTAGCTTCTTTTCACTCTGTTTTTGTTTTCACAGACTAATGAAGTGAACCAAGGTGATGCTCTGGAGCACAACTTCAGTGCCATGCACTCTGCCTTGATGCTCCCCATTACACATCTCCTACACAGCACGCCACTACCACAGGTCTGTTTCTTTATATTTGTTACTATCGTTTGCACCATTTGATCGGCATGGACGACCTCATTCCGATCCCTTTTCTTTTGTTCAGGTGGCCCAGAAGTCAATGCTTTCTTCGTGGTCCAAGCTCTACAAAGTATTCGCTCGCTGCTCTGCACTGGTGGTCACAGCCGAGGAGAACATCTGCTGCGAGGAGCTCTGTGCAAAGATGGCAGCCACAATAGACAGAGAAACCCTAGAGGCTAGTATAACAAATGTAGCACTTTACATACTTCCATACTTCAGAGTGGTGAGAATGTTGCTTTTAGCCTTTAGAAGAGCTGTAGTCTGACTTTGAAGCTGTCTGATCTTTCAGGTTCCTTCCACGTTAAATGCTGTTGCCAGCATCCTTCATGTCATGATCGAGTCTGTGGACTTCTCTCCATACACTCCTCAGTTTCAACAGAAGCTCAAGTGTAAGATAACTTAAAACGAACTTTACTTTAGTTTTTTTTACAGATCCAATGGATGCACATAGTTTTTAAAACTTCTGTTTCTTCCAGCCCCTCATACTCCTGTGAACTGGATGCGAAAGAGGAATAAAGCTTTGGGCAACCTCTCTATGTTCCAGTCCCTGCTGGTGCAGTGTCTAGAGGTTTACCTCGATGCCCCTGACACGTCCTCTGAGGCAGCAGGCTTGGCCTTGGTCTCCATCCTGTCTGCTCTCTTCACCAATCTCGTCCTGGCCGATGCTGTCCAAGAGGCTCTGAAGTCTACGGTTCAACCGCTCACTCTCTTCTATAAACATGCAGCCAGTAATCCGCCAAAATTCACCTCTCAGCTTCTGGGAAAGGTGCGTTCTTCCACAGGTTAAACTGAACATGTAGGTTTTGAATATTTATCATTGGAAGGTTTACAGTCGTTTTCCGACCCCTCCAACAGTTGGAGAAGCTTCTCGGTGAGGTGTTCAGCTGCTTGCAAACTCGCTCCACTCTGGCCTACAATGATGACCTTCTGGCTGTGCTCTCCCCTCTGCTCTGTGTGGTGTTTCCTCACAAGAACAAGCACCTCCGCACCTCAGTCACCCACTTCTGGAACTCCACCTTTGCCAACACGACGAGCCTCACTTACCCCGATGAAATCAGGTGATGATCTGGGTTGCTTTTTTTAATGTTGCGTCCATCATTTTTATCGCACTGAAAATTGGAAATGCACCGTGTTCGTTCAGAGGTTTCTTGTTTCTGTGGGGGAGTTTCTATAGAAACAGGTCTGATGTTGCTATTGTTTTTTGTTGTTTGTTTTTTACACAGGCTGGTACTCAGCCAAGTGAAGCAGAAGACCCCGATCATTCTTCCTGGGTTCGAGGTCGTCAGTGTTCCCGATGAGCTCAGTGGACAGTATTCAGTGAGTTGCCCTAAATGTGTTTTTTCTTTTTTTCATTTGTGTTTTCAGCTTCGTTCAGCTCCTCCTCTCTGTCCCTGTGCTCAGAGTGAGAATTCTCAGTTGGAGACTAAGCTCAGCGGGATGCCCGTTTCATCTGTAGGGAAGAGGGACTCCCTGCTGGGAAAGACTGCTGAGCCGAAGGAGAGCAGCTCCATCAAGAACCCCAAACCAGTTTCTGTAAGTTTAGAGTCAAGCTTGATCGTGTTTCCTGAGGGACATGTTGACATCTGCCCCGACTACACCAGACCAAATGAGTGTTACAGGCATGCGGATGAATCCATCCATCCATTCTCTTCCGCTTATCCACTTCAGCACTGCTGTTAGGGTGGAGCCTGTCACAGCTGTCACATTGTGCGAGGCAGGATATATCCTGGACCGTTTGCTCATGCGTTGCAGGGCTTAGAGACATTTTTTTTTCTATATTGTCAAATTTTAAAGTTTCTTGAAATATAGTGATATGATTTTGAGGTGGATAGATACCATGAGAGGTGTTATCCATACTTATCTATACTGATATGTTCAGATATGTGTTTAAAAACACAATCAGACACTACAATTACTAAACCCTCACATTCTTGCAAAACCTTCCCTTCAGACAAAGCTGGACTTTGGTTCTCCGAAGCCACCCCGCAGGGAGGTTCTGGAAGAGGAAGCTTCCATCGATTTTGTGTTCATTCCTCCTGAGGCAAAGGAGAGAGTTCTGACAGAGCACCAGAAAGAAGTGAAAAGGACTAAAAGGTCAGCTTTCCCTCTTTAGTCGGTTATCATTGGCTCATTTCACACAATGATTTGTGTAAAGCAAATTCTTTATTTTCTACAGAGTTGACATCCCTGCAATGTACAACAACCTTGATGCCTCTCTGGATACTACGACCTTCACCCAGTATACACAGAGCCAAGAAGACTCGTCGTAAGTTCTAAGCATCACGATAAATCCCTCTAATTAAAAGAAAAGCACTCATAATAAAAAATAAACAACATTTTCCCCCACAGGGAAAAACTGCCAACTGAACAAGTGGACACTGTTCACATTGAGGCGCCTGGCAAGGTAATGAAATGACTCCCAGGTTCAAGGAAAGACTCCACTGTGAGGCTTGTTCTGTGCAGCTGAAGTATGTGTGAATAAAGCTTGGAATCAGTGATTCATTTCATAGTTAAATCTCCGTGTTTCAAACTACACAAGGATTTGGGAGCTTTATCAAACGGTACTCTGTTTACATTTGTATGGTCTCTCACAATCCACACACTTCTCTGACAGCATATTAAACCACCAGTCTGCACAATCAGAAGGACTTTCTGCCTGTAAGGACTGCAGATAACTCATACAACAAAGTATGGATATTACAGTGCACAAGATTCTAGCATTAACAGTATTGAACGTGACTGAACTCTGGTAATATTTTTGTCCATTTCTCACCACCTGTGTGGTTCTGTGTGGCTGTAAGAGCTGGCCACGCCCGGATCACACATCTGCCTAATGAAACCACATACTTCAGCTCTTCCTGGGGTTCTTTAAGCTGTTCTCAAGCCAAACCATAATCTCTTCTGTATGGTCTGGGTCTTTGAAGATGCTGCTTCACAATAGTTTGTGTTCTAGTGCAGTTTCTCACATCAGTTCTTCTACATGAAAAACAAATGGCCGCCATTAGCATACTTTTGTATAGTTTGAATAATCAAGTAAATTTCAAAGCAAATGCACATTAAGCTTTTAATGTTTTTTTTTTCCTCCGGAACTTTAGAACTCTAGTAAGATTTTGAAGCTCTTCTTTCATCTGAGTTCTTGTTTTTTGTTCTCATGCACAAGGAGACGCCCAGTCTTATCAAAAATATCACGTTTTACTAAGCAGTCGGGGTAGATGAAAGGAAGCCTCATGAAGTCAACCTTGTTTTTGTTCCAAATCAACAACCATATAGTATTCCTTGTCAGATAAATGCTGCTTAAATATATTCAGAAATACATAGTAATATTATTGAGTACTAGCAAAAACAGATGGTTTTTGCCAGGCTGCTTTTTCATATTCTTCATTCCATATTTAGTGGAGAATAAAATTCAAACAAAATTCCATTGCGGATTGAAATTTTGGTGACCATGTTCTGTGCAGGTGACGTCCGTCGTGACGTGAAACAAAGAACGTTAACATCACATTTGCAGGGGGATGAAAATACAAAAGTCAATAAAATTAGGATTTGGGACTCTGTTGAATCCAGTTTTCCCAAACGGGAGAAATTGGAGTTTATGGTAGATGGAAATTGCTTGTGTTCCTGGGAGTCACAATATTAAAGATTATGTAGTTATGAGTCAAACTGTGAATTGTTCAGTTGTTAGTTGAAGCAGATGAAAGCAGGAGATGGGCAGAATAGAGCCTTTTAAAGACCTGTCAAACAGTAACTTCCTCCTCAGATGAAGGGTTTTAAATTGTCCAGGCAGAGATCAGGCCTTCCAAGGCTTGAACTTTTTTTTTTTCTCAAAAAGAACAAAGCGCACACCTGGGTTTCTAAGTAGCAGGTGATTCAAATATGGCTACCATATGATAACTATAGCCATAAATACATTTACAGATTAACTGCAGAAACAGAAATTTTAGAGTTTACAAAGGAAGATACTTTGCCTCGATGCTTTGGACTGTGATTGTTGGACAAATCAAACATAAGAAACTTTTAGTGGACTACATAACGCCTAAGCCAACACCAATGAGTGCACACACACAAAAAAATGTTTGAAAAGTTGAATCCAAGAAAAATAAATACTTGTCTTCAAAGATCACAGATCCTTTTTCTTCTCTATACACCAATCAATTCAACATTGATTGCATGTAATATCTATATGAATGCTAAAGGTTTCTGGCCACAACAAAATACTGCACTGTAATGTCAAACATTGTTGTTCGTTACTTGTCAGTAGTTTTATTGTTCTGGTGTACGTCGGTGGAGAGAGTTAATAACTCGTGCATTTTGTTTCCTTTTAGCTTCCTCAGACAGACATTGAAATTAAAGAAGATGCTGAAGTTCTAACAAAAGAGACTCAAGACTATGCCAGCCCTAAAGATGCCGAGAAGTTGATAGAAAATGACAAGCAGGAAGAAATTATCCCCAAGTTATCTGATGTTTTGATGGAGGAGCATCCCAAGAGTGATGATGGAGCTGAAGATGTGGACATGGAGTCCAAAGAAGGCACCAGCGCAAACATCTCTGCCTCATCAGATTTGGTTTCAGGGACTCCCCAGAAACCCAACAGTCGTCGTCAATCTTTTATTACTCTGGAGAAGTATGTTGAGGGAAAACCTGCCAGTCCCAGCACTGCCCCATCATTCACAGGACCTCTTGTAAAGAACTCCAATAGCCAAGAATGCTCTAAAACCAACAAGTCAGCCGCCTCTCAGGCTTCACCCCCCGTCACTAGTCCAAACTCTCAGGATTCCCAGTCCACGGAGACAGGAAAGTCTACCTCTCAGTGCTCAGTTAACAATATCCCAGAGTCTCCTCGACGACCCAAAGAGTCTAGGACAAAAACTGAGCCTGTAAAGCTGACTGAGAGACTGTGTAGTGGCTCAGTAGAGGACGAAGATGTCATCCCAGATACTCAGACTGAAATGGAAAGCACAGCAGGGGCTTCTGTTTCACAGGAAATAATTCCCTCAAGCCAGGAAGAGGAATCTGAATCGGCTCTAGAGGATTCTCAGTCCTCTCCCAGTGAACCCAGACGATCTGGACGCCACAGAGTCAGACCTCAGCTCCCTGGAGAGGACCCCGAGGAACGGGAGGCCAAATATACCCAGTTCAAAAGGAGACGTTCTGGAGAGGAGCCTATCGGTGATTCTCCAAAGTCTGCCTCAATACAAAGCAGACCAAACACAAGAAGTATGCAAGCTGCAGAGGAGACAGGTAGAGACAGACTGCGGTCAAGAGCTCATAGAGGCTCAAGTGAGTCGAGCCAAACCAATTCTCAGCATAGAGCACGCAAGCGGGTCAAACTAAACAACAGTTTACAGGAGCTCCCTGATAAACCTGAGCGTAAAAGGAGAGGCACCAGTGAGCATGGATCCAGCCCGACGGCTTTAAGGTCAGACAAGCAATCTAATCAAGAAAGTCAGTCACAGGGTAGGCATAATCGGCAGAGCAAAGCATCCGTGGAGGTGAGTGAAGAAGATGGATTGGACAAAAAGGTTTTGCCTGACGACAAGTCTGATCAAACGGTCACACATGTGCATGTAGAAGAGACTGAAAAAGACAAGAAGCCAGACACAGACTCCCAAGCAGTCAGTCATTCTCCTCAGACTGACAGCAATTCCCAAGAACTGCTCCTTGCAGGAAAAACGGGAAACGACGGTGAGAAGCTGAAAGATTCTGAAGTGGTAGTGTCTTCTTCACCAGCTAAAGGCCAGTCTCAAGAGTTTGAGCCTGTAAACACAGAAAAGGATTCTCAAGAAGTCACTACTTCTCCATCTGACGAGTCCCGGGTTGTCACGAGCACGACAAATATGCTGAGCAAAGAACTGCTCAAGGATGAACACGATAAAATAGAAACTATAGAAGACTCTCAAGTGCTCACACCTTCATCTGCTGATAGCCACTCTAAACGTAAATCAAGAAGAAGCAAGACAGAATCTGAAGGCAAGAATTATAATACGGATTCATTAGGAAGGCAGACGAGGTCTAATTCTCAGGTAACAGATTCTGTAGTCAGTCAGCCAGAGGCTCAAAGTGGCGGTAGGACAACAAGGAGCAAGGCAATAGAGGAGCAATCAAAATCAAGCCCCATCTCTACACCAGAAAGCTCTCAGTCATCTGATCTTCCTGGTTCGGAGTCCTCCCAAGGCAAGGGCAGATATTCTAGACGAAGGTCCGCTACAGCGTTACTAGCAACTATGGAGTCCTCAGAATCTGAATCCTCTGAGGTCAGAGAAAATTCAGTCACTCCCAAAAAGAAGAGAGGGAGGAAGTCTCGAGTGTCTCTGCAGAGTCTTCCTGCTGAATCTAAGGACAAAACTGACAACAATATGGAGAAGGTTGATACCAGTGCTCCTCATGAGTCCGATATTCAAAGCACAGAAGCAAAAAATGTAACTGACTTAGATGAATCAAAAACCCAAGATGTTCCTAGTTCTGAATCCATCCACTGTACAGGTACTGTTGAAATTCAAAGTAAAGAAGAATTGCCAATGGAATTAGATATTGTTGTAGCTCCAGAAACTAAGGCCGGCGACTCAGAGCAAAGGAGTGTGCCATCTGGTGAGACGGAGCAAAGCGACAGGGATTGTAAAACAAACAGTGATGATCTCCATGCACAGAATAACACAGGGGACTCTGAAAGGATTGAATCTGTTGGCATCTGCTGTGAACGGACATATGAAGAGTCACCCTGTAACCCCTGTTTATCTACAGTGGAAACACTCCCCGATGAAGTAACACACGAAGTCTGGGAGGCTTCAGAGGAGAAGGTTGATCACATCTTTGAATCTGGAGAGATGGTAACAGAGAAACAAAAGTTGGATTTAAAATCAGACCCACAAGAACCTCAAGAGGAAGACATAGCTGAAGGTCATTCACAACACCAGATGGAGTGTCAAGAGGTCCCTGGTGAACTTTCAGAGGACGAGCAACATGCTGCTTCACACCAGCATTCAGAGGCCAGTGCTGAGGAAGAGACTGCAGCTCTACCAGAGAGCGTAAAAGATGCCGAACGTGAGATCACGGAGGAAGAACAGAATATGGCCGTCATTGATGCTTTAACTGTTGCTTGCAGCACCTCGTTGTCCTCAGAACATGCTAGCAAAGGCGAATTTCAGGATTCTCCAGTGAAACAGAAGGACCTAGAGGCTATAGTGGGTCCAGATGTTGGACATAGCCCCAACAGTGGCAGGACCAGAGGGACCTGGTCTCCTTCTGCTTCACCCTCTACCAGTATTCTTAAGAAGGGCCAGAAGAGACCACTGGAGGTGGAAACTCCCTCACCTCTTGTTAAAGTTAGTGATGAACACAAATATTTCAAGCAAATGTTCACTGGAAACCAATTGAACCCACTCCGTTTGCATTTAAGTGTAACTTTCTTTGTTTAACTCTTCAGTCCAGGCGCGTCTCTTTTGCTAATCCAATCCAGCAGCAGGAAACCGCAGACGACATTGATCGTCGCAGCCCAGCCATCAGGAGCAGCTCACCCAGAAGGACCAGAGTTACCACGATCCCACAACCAAAGGTAGAAGTGATCAACATTGTTTGTAAACATGATATTTCAGACACAAACAAATTGTGACAGTCTTCTGCTTCTTTCAGCATATCACTACTCCAACAAAGGGCTTGGTGATACTGAGTCCCAGAAATTTGCACAGTCCAGGTTACAAGAGCTCCAAGAAATGCCTGGTATGCACACAGATA
Organism: Apistogramma diplotaenia; assembly: GCA_015052665.1. Classification (NCBI taxonomy): domain Eukaryota; kingdom Metazoa; phylum Chordata; class Actinopteri; order Cichliformes; family Cichlidae; genus Apistogramma; species Apistogramma diplotaenia. The sequence goes on from VOQJ01019303.1 coordinate 11,254, forward strand.
TGAAAGCATTACTCACCAATAAGCTCCCACACACAGTTTAGCCTTTTCATCCTCCTGCACAAAATAAAATGGGAGGATATTATGATTATACGATCCATATCGTATGGATATGGATCAGATATATACGATATACGGTGGACCAGATGTTTCTGGTCCATCTGAAGTGGAGAGTAAACTGCATGGAGGATTTCAGGCTGCTACTGCTATGATAATATATGCTAATGATTACTTTTTTTTTCTGTCTGATTGGCTTAGCCTAATTGTGTGCTTGTGTCAGCATTGATGATTCTTGCAAAGTGCAGCCACACTTTTGATCACATGAGATATTAATGTACTGGTGAGTAACGGAGATGGTCAGATAAAAAGCAAGTTAACTTTACTGTAAATGGACTGTTTCTTATGTGAAGGCTCTCTTCTACTCTGAGCACTTTATACAACACGTTTGCATTACCCATACACACCCATTCATACAGGCACTTCCTTCTACATAAGTGCTTACTATCATTCTCTCACACACACACACACACACACACACACACACATTGGAGAGTAACTTGGGATTCAGTATCTTTTCCAAGGATACTTTGGCATGCAGACTGAAACAGCCAGGAATTGAACCATCAACCTTACGATTTGTAGATGACCTGCTCTACATCCTGAGTCGCAGTCACCTCTTTGTACCAATAGTAACTCAAATTTTTTAAGTTTTCCAGTCCAGTACTGAAAGCATAGCTGTTGATGTTGGAGCTCTTTAATAATTTAGCCCAGGAGCCTGTTTACCAGTTTAGTTTAGCAACTGTCCCCACTGACTTAATCCGTGTGTGTGTTTTGTAGCTCTTATGTCTGGGATGTGTCTGGAGTCCTGTATCCAGTTTAATGAATTTATATTATAAATGATAAATCATTATTCCAGCTTCACATAACCATCAGTCTCACTAATGGCATGTGAAACCTTTCTCCCAGATTTCTGAAATGGGCCAAGAACCTCGGCCCGTGTCCAGAGACTGCATCTACCCGGCCCTGGTTGGCTGCTCTACGCCTGTGGAAGCTGTGCTACCTCAGATATCCTCGAACATGTGGTGAGGACAGGGTTCACCAAGGGTCAGATGTTTATTCTGTTCATGTTGTTCTGTCTGAAGCTGAATTAAGTCTTCATTACTGTGGGAAATCCCTCTCATAGGTCTCGTGGTTT
>VOQJ01019306.1:6365-18088 GCA_015052665.1 Apistogramma diplotaenia
GCCTAGCCCCCCCCTTTTCCCCCCATCTTCCCCCTCTCTTTTTCCCCCCCCCCCCCCCCCGATTATCCTTGTTCACCCCGTCATAGCTGGCAGCCCATCATGAAGTTCATTAATGATCAGTATGAGGCGTACCTGCAGGAGGAAATCAACATCAACAGGAAGAAAAGGATCCCAGACTCCAGAGTTCACTGCTGCATATACTTCATCCCCCCAACTGGACACTGGTAATGACACACCACTAGCCAAAGAAAGACATGCACGCAACCTTAAATAGCATTTAACTTGGAAAGCACAGAAAGACACAACTTTTGCACAAGTTGTTTTTTATGCCAAGTTAGCTGTGGAGTTTCCCTGTAAAGAAGCATCATGGTTTTTTTTTTAAAGTCTGACATGGTGACAATACCAAAGAATTACATGGACTTGAATTTCAGTAAGTGCTGTTGTTCCAGAGAGCAACACTGTGCTTTGCCTGTGCATGTCAGCATATATTGGTACAGACTGTCTTTGTTTATTCTTAAGGTTTTAAATGTGAAGCAGAGCTCTCTGCCTTGTTACCCCTCTTATTGAACACACAAGGACTCTCTATCCATCCCACACACTCTGGAGAGATGGGCTGCTCTCGCAGGCCCCGAAGCAGCACAGTTTTTCCCTGGACCTCTCACAGGCCCACACATCTGGCTCTGATCGAACCATCGGGTTTTCTCTCTCTCCACCTCTTGTCGCTCTTCTGGTTCAGGCCCGCACTGATCTCAGCTCAGGGGGGGGTCTGGGTATGCTAGCTGAAGGAACTGGGGGCAGGGGGGTGGGTGTGCAGTCTCATGTGTCTATCAAGTGATAATTCACCATGCAGCTCATAGCTTTTGTTTTGCTTTTTTTTTCATGTGTGTAACTGTAGTGGAGTGCAGCGGCTGGTCTTGGGAAAATGTTGAAGCAGCTGTGGACTGTCATCCCCCTTTTGAGCACGCACACAAAGAAACAACTGATAACTGAGCAAATGCTGCACCTCGATTAATTTTTGTCTCATGGCATGTCTTTATTCAGGCGGGGGGCTGGTGTGAACACCCCCCCCCCCGTCTCCAACAAGCAGTGTTTCATGTTGATCCAACACTGCAGATGTCACATGGCCCGGCCAGCAGCTGCTCCAGGCTTGCCTTAAAAAGCCTAATGGGAGGGAGGCAGGAAGGACGAAAGAGACAGTCTGTGTGTGTCTGGGTGCATGCGATCAATTCTGCGCTTTTGTCTTCTTCAGCAAGCGCTTTCACGAGTGCACAGGACTTGTTGTTGACAACGAACAGCTTGTGTGAAAGCGTCATTAGCCAGGCCAGAATCCGCTGCTCTAACCACATGCAGATGCTTTCTCAAACTGCGGGAGGGGGCTTTGCTGCTACTCTAAGTGTATCAAGCAGCTGTTAAGACACTCCATGTAGTGATAGGTGCATGATAAGCAGTTGGAACTGTAACTGCAGTATAATTGTTCCTGTTCTGGGACGATTCTTGGGAACATCTGCCCTCTGGTGTGAGAGCTTTGTGTTACAGTTTCCTGTGTTTTTGTTCATACATCTAACGTCGGCCTCTCTCGTGTTGTCTCTTCCATCAGTCTCCGGCCTCTTGATGTAGAATTCATGAGACGTCTGAGTAAGGTGGTCAACATTGTTCCAGTCATTGCCAAGGCAGATACGCTCACGCTGGAGGAGAGAGACTTTTTCAAAAAGAAGGTAAAGTCTGTTTTTGTTATATTTTAGTGCTTTCACAGCTTGCCCCAAGATTAGTCAAAAAAACGTTATTTTTGAATCTTTTTTTAATACAGGTAGTCTCATTGAGGCTCAGTGTCTCATTTAGAAGAGAGACTTGTTTAAGACTTGTCTTTTCACTCTGTTTCTTTCTATATGCACTTACCTCATACAGCTCGCCCTTTATGAGGTTTTATTGGCTTTGTCTTCAATAATCTCAGGATTTCTCCTCATTAACGGAGTGTGTGCGCGCACAGGTTTAGGCGTAAATCATCTGAGGTTTTGTTTTATTGGTTACAGAGTGGTTAGTGACTAATCCCAAACTTTTGGCATAGATTAGTGTTAATGCAACCCTAATCTGTATCCTGTGCATACTTAGGTACAGTTGTTTGATGTCTCAGAAGGATGCATCAAGAACAGCCCCCCAATTAGTCCAGAGATTAAAAGACTTGTGGTGGGTTAAAGATTTGTTGCATGCTTATGTTTCAACGTGCTCTCACCAGATCAGGGAAGAGCTGCGAGCCAATGGGATTGATGTGTACCCACAGAAGGAATTTGACGAGGATGCAGAGGACAGAATGATCAATGAAAAGATCAGGGTGAGGGCAACAGCATCACCAGAAGGACTTTGAGCTCTATCTGAAATCCATTCTGTTCACATTTCTGACTCTAATAGCTGTTTATCTTTAACCTTCGAACAGGAGATGATCCCATTTGCTGTGGTGGGTAGTGATCAGGAGTACCAGGTCAATGGCAGGAGGCTGCTGGGGAGGAAGACCAAATGGGGAACCATTGAAGGTGCAGCACACTTGCTCGCTTGTTCTCCTTCCCGTCTCCTCTTTCAGTTTGTTTGTTCTTGTCTTGTATTTATATTTATGGCGCACTCTTAGCACAGCAGTATGTACATCATTAACTTCCATGTGGTTTGTTTTTTTTTTGAGTGGAAGAAAAAAGAAGGGAGGGTTTCTGGGAGTCAGCTGGTTAGAGTGTAAACAATGCTCCATTCAGCTTTCCAGACTGCAGTCGTGTGCCATGCAGCTGGCTCAGGCCTCCAGCAGACAGTGTCTCTGAAGAGGCCTGATTGTTTACTCTGTGTCCCAACCCTCTCATTTCCTTCAATATCACAAAGAACATGTCCACTGAATTCTCACATAGGATATAAGATACACTGAGGAGAGGAAATGTAAAACTTTAGTTGTTTTTTTGTTTTTAGTCCCAGTTTCTTTCAGCACTTGGCCAGACGTTTAATCATTAGTGTCATACTCCTTTATGGTCGCATTGATTTTGACTGCAGGATTGGACATCTTCAATATTTAATTATGTTATCCACTCCAGACAGGAGGCTCCACCCTTTTTATCAAGTGTCTCATAAAGGAAGTTTAATTTCCTGCAGAGCGTGCTGTGCTGATATACACACACACACACACACATATTTCTGGGAGTTTTTGATGCAGTTAATCTCCTCAGAAATACTCTTAAGTAGATGACGTAACAACAGGAATCTGCAGCAGGTGAGAGCATCAGTGTCGAGATGGCAAGCTGCATTGAGCCATCACACTAAGACTCTGACTCCACCTGCTGGACTGTTAAGGAATCTCAACACTGACAAAGCTGAGCTCACAGCAAGACATGTTACTGTATCTGCCTCGTGGACCCTTCACCTACTATCACCTGTTTTAATCGCCACGTGATTATTTCTAAATCAAAACCTCTCTCTCTCTCTCCCCTGCAGTTGAGAACATAGCCCACTGTGAGTTTGCCTATTTACGGGATCTCCTCATCAGGTGAGTGAATTTTGTTGCTAAGTGTTGGCTGGGTGAAAGTCTAGCACAGAATCATCACAAATAAATGGATTTTTGTAAGTTGGATAGTGAGAGGGAGTTTGCATCTGCATGCATTTGATCAGTCTCATGAAACAGACGGGGGGGTTTTTTTGGAATAAAAATTTAAATAGTCATAATCTGAGTGAATATGCAGATGTATTTAATACAGATAGAGATTTGCAGAAGGAAAAACAAAAACAGGAAACATTTAGAGACAAAGTGCACATAAAGCATGAGCTGTTAGACCACCTGTGAAGGCAGCTGGAGTGTGTGTTTCCCTTCTGTCAGACACTTGACAGTCGGTTTAAATGCTTTCTGTGTGGCACTGCGAGTGTGTTGATGGTTTCCACATCACAGGTATTTGCTGGTTCAAGATTGATTCAAATCTATTTAAGGTGATTGTAAATCAAAAGAAACGATGCAAAGGAGCAGGAGGGTTTGTGAAGTTAAAAAAGAGACGTTTCCAGTATAGCATGGGACATGAAGGAAGTATAGAATGATTATAGTTCTCTCTGTGCAAAAAGAAATCAAACCACAGGAAATAAAGCTGCAATTTTTCACACTCAACTGATTAGGACCCAAGTAAATGAAACTGCCATAAAAGGCGGAAAGTTGTAAGTAAACGGTTGTAAAGTGAAGGTTCTGCACAATCGAATGGTTAGGCATTGTCTGAAAATACTGGTGGTCCGTTTGAAAGCATCCTTTGCTCCTTGTGGCTCCAGCTTCCTCCCATTGCTCTATTTAAAATAAGCTTCTAGAAAAGTATTATATGATCTATATGAAGCTAAAATTTCACATCAATCATATCTGTCCAAACCATAAAGTTTTGAGCAGAAAATATTGTAAAATGATTTGCTGACTTGAGATGAAATGATCCTTTAAAGTCATGTGAGTGTGTGCGTTTTTGTTTTTTAGAACCCATATGCAGAACATTAAGGACATCACCAGCAGCATCCACTATGAAATGTATCGTGTGAGGCGCCTCAATGAGAATAACACCATGGTGGCTCATGCCAACGGTATCCCAGAACATCATCTTGCCGCCCACGAGATGTAGACCCCCCCCAAAAAAATCAGTGTCACTCATTGGTTTGAGACTGATGTTCATTAACAGTCTTCCCTTCACTCCAACCCCTCCACACCAACCCCCCACCCACAGGGTGAGAGAGCCTTAAAAGCCTGCCAGAGGGACTTTCTCTTCAGTGACTTGTGGCGGCTGAATGGACTGTTTCAGTTTAATGCTTCTTGAATAAATCCTCTCACTATCGCTGACCAAGAGAGGGATGTTTTTTTTTACCTGCTTACAGTTAATATTTGTGGTGCCAAAATTTCAGCTTCTACCAAACTGAACAAACTGACACTGAAGTGCCTTAGAAAGCAACATATTAAACTCATCCACTTTGCTTTTTTTCTTTTTTTGCAGATTTTGGTGTTTTGTTCTTAGCAGCGCCTTTAGGAATGTGGGCCACAGTTTTGTTTTTGTTTTCCTTTATGCACACGCCTATAACGACGTATGTGAAAAATGAATATTCTTGCTTTATGCAGTGATCAAAGTGCATGTTGGAGGAGGGCCAGGCAGTGCTTTGCCAACATGTAACGCACATAAAGGCAAAGTGTGGCGCAGCTTCACTCAGCTCTCTCCCTGTAGCTAAAGTACAACAAAAGGATCATCAGATAGCTCATCACATGTTTGACTTTTCTGTCATCACTTGTTTCTCTTTAACCGTTATGCATTCGTGTTCTCTTAAAGGTGGGTGTCCTGCCCTTGACATCATGTTTTTAAATTCCCAGTTATAAATGTCAGTCTTTATGAATAGAAATATCTTAAGAGTGATTTAAGATGAGAAAGTATTTATGCACAATATAAAATGTGAACGTTTGCCATCAGTTGTAGTCCATATATTCAGATTAGTAACACACACGTGAGCGTACACATACACTCTTCCTGCTTTGGGCCCATCGTGGTGCCTTATTTATTGGAGGGTATTTTTTTTAAGCATGTTGGCCAAAACTGGAAAGAGAGCAGGTTTGTTAGTGCCAGGCTGACTACAGTTAATGTTTCAGTCCCCTTGAATTATTGTTTTTTTTAATCTAGTCTTCCACTGACCAGCCCACTTTTTTCTATCTTCCATAATGTACCAAGGATCTTTCTCTTTCATCCATTTATATAACTTCCTAAGCTCTCACTGTCGTGCTCTGTCCTGTATATTCGTCTGTGTTCCGATACATTTTTTTGTACTTGTATTATTGATAACAAATTTTCCTTTATCTTATTTGAAAGAAATAAAGATTGAAGTTGTAAATATTCTTGATTTCTTTTTTTTTTCTTTTTTAAATTCAATGTCTAATACTTTCTCCCTTTAAAAGCCGTCCTGCAGAAGAACTCCATCTATAACGTTTAAATGTGTACACTGTGGAAGATGACATCTTGGGTAATTTTCTACTACACTGGCATTCCATAGCATTTAATTGCAGGTGTAATTCACTTACGGGAGCACTTTAATTGCCATGTCGTTAAGCTTCTTCTTGATTAGCCTCTGAAATCAATATGGCTGCCTACTAGGTCAGTACATAGCTGATTAGCATTAATTACTTGAATGCATGAGTGCATCTTTTCTTCCTCAGCACGGCACTGGAGAAGGCGAGACCTTCGGGATAAGTGTGAGGATGTGCAGACGTCAGCGTCCTGAGCTACTGAAGCAGCAGCAGAATGTAAACAGAGCTAACGAACTTGAGTCAAGTAAAATACTTACTGATTACTTTCACAGGACTTCACACTGTCGGGTCTAAAATGGTGTTTTTCAAACATTCTCAGAGGTTAGTTCACAAAATTGGTTCACTTGTCACTTATCTCATGTGGGGCGGCGGGGTGGGTGACAAAATTTTGTTAAGTCAGGAAGGAAAACATTGACCCAGTTTAGATAATTTGGGGTAATTTGGTACTTGGTTTGAAGACAAATGAGTGAGAGCTGTAAATGTGTGCTGACCTGTAAATGTTGCAGGAAGTATCTTGGGTTCACTGGCTCTCCTATTTTATTTTTTTTACTTATGTATTTTACCTCCATTTTGGAGTGTCTTCATCAACCAGGTAAATAACATTATCAGAGCCCTGTACTATGATGCAGCATCAGCATACCTGGCAGAGTTTCTACACTGCATGCCCTTTCTGAAGCATCTGCAAAGGGGATTTGTGCCTCAGGCTGGAAACAAAATAACAACCTTTCACTTGTCACTTGAATGTGTTAAAAAAAAACAAAAAAACTTTAGACCCTCCTACAATGTGCACTCACAGGTCTGAAGAGACACTGTGGAGCATTGACTGGTCGCTAGGCAGCGATTTCATAGCTGTTTAGCGCTAATCTGGACCATAACCTGCTCTGGAGCGGGTTAGGTTGGCAGCACCTAAACCTTAACCCGAGTTAACGCTAAAGTTACCTGGTTCAGATGAAATACTGCTTTGCTCAGACCTCAGTTTGTGTTGCAGAATGTGTCATGAAAAACGCACAGTGGATCAGGAATTACACCGAAGGCGGTGTTGAGCGTTTTATTAAGCATTATACCGTTTATGTGGCAGACTTGTCAACATGACGGTACCTCAAGATTCCAAGTGTGTAGACGACAAAAAATAGTGTCTGAAAACTCATTTGTTGTTAATCCCATTCATAGGCATGACAACACTGTGACGGGCCCCGGGGCCGATGATATTTTGGGCCCTTAAAGCACGTTATATGGTAACAGCTTCTATATATATATATATATATATACCTCACACACACTCACAATATGGAGCCCATATTTTCAGCATATATTTTTAACATATCCGTGGTAACAATGTCCTTTACAAACTTCACCTTTCAGACGTTGCAGTCAGCAGTCACTGACACAGCTGCTCAAATTCAAACTTTCATGTTGCACTTTGAACATAAAGCACCAGTTTAAATGTGACCGAGCTCTTTGTTCATGTGAATGTGAGAAAAGACAGCCCATCAGATGACGGGGGGGGGGGGGCTCTCCTTTAAAATGGCGACTCATTCCTTTTCCCTCCTCAAAATGGCGGCTGCCATGCCCCCATCTCCCACACTATTCAGATGGCACACGCCCACAGCCGTGGCAGCCTAGTAAACTTGACCCTTCACCCCATCTCAAGTTGAGACCCCCCCCCACATTCTCTCACTGCTTTTCTTCGTGTCTCCCGGGACCCAAACGGGAGAGAAGCAGCTGCACCTCTGCTGGCCCTGGCTCATCCTCTTCCCTGCGTGCCACCCGGCAGTCGTCTTGTTGGCACCCACCCAGCTCTTTGCCGCCTGCCTTAATGACATTCATTAACGAGCCGCATGCTTTATGGATACTAATGAAGTTGGCACCTCAGAGAGAGAAAGAAAGAGTTTGTTTTACAGGCCCCGCACATGTAGAGTTGTATTTGAGATCTCGATGCCTGTGCACATCATGGTGATGTATATCTGCATGACCTCGCGTTACGTTTTACACACAGAGTGCATCAGCCTGAGTGCAGATTGCATCGTTCCAGCTGTTTTTAATCCTTGCTGACATCTTAACAGCTTTGCCAGATTGCAGTGCGGGTGCATGTGCAACCTGACAATATTACTAGGCACAGACCGCTATACTTCACATTATGGAGTGGGCATGAATAGATATGGGCATGCTCAGTGGTCAGACAGTGCTGATGGATGGCACCTATCAGAGCATAACACGCCCTCTGGTCAGGAAGCGTTTTGACAAATGCTCGCCTGGGTTAATGTGTGAATGCATGAATATGCAGTAGGTGGCTACAGCAGTGTGCCAGTATATTTAGAAGTGAAATGTCCTTGTCACATATGCACTGTTTACAGAAGATGAGTTTTGTATGCATTCAACTGCATTAGATTGCACCTCATGAGCTCATCATCTGCATAAAGCCAACGTGCCTCCAATTAACACCTGTTTGTAAGATGAATATAACGATCTAGCCACTTTCCCCCTTTGATTTATTAATTAGCTAACTTGACTGCAAAAATCTGTCTAGATATTTGTCGTGTGTGTGCGTGCATGTGGGTGATCGTGCTGTGCATACATTTGTTTAGTGTGTGCGCGCGCAAATGTGTGTTTACATGTCCACCTCGCTCATTCTCATTGGTGAGAGTTGTTGTTGTTTTGCCCCCCATTTGTCTCCTCCTTTTCCTCCATCTGCTGTTTCTAGTCTCCTTTGTTGGCGGACACCTCACCTTCTCCTCCTCCATCCGTCCCTTCCTCCCTCCTTATTTCTCTCGCCGATGTCAGTTTCCACCCTTTCTCCTGGCTCCGTGCCAGGCACTCAGACATGCATGGGGGAGGGGCTGCGAATGTATGCAAATTTGTCGCCTTTATGCAAATCGGCCCCGCCGTTAATTAAAAGTCAGCTGCAAATTCAATTAGCTGACTGAACAGAAAGGGAGGTTTGCAAGCATAGATGGGATGCCGGTTTGAAATAAATAATAAAAAAAAATTCCCAAAACGAAGGTTCGAAAAACAAAGAAATCGTGATTGGGAAGGGGGGGTTGGATGAAGAAGGAGGGATTGTTTTCAAAAAGAAAAAAGGAAAAATATGGAATACTATTGGAACAAACTCTTCAGTTGGTGCATGCGATGGCAGTAAATGGTCACGATGTATAAATGTAGGAGCTGCTGCTCCGGGTTGTCACACGTACTACTAGAAAACACCTCAGACAGAGGGAGGCAAACATCCAGACAGAGAAGGTGAGACAGAGAGAAGAGCATCGTTGGTAGCTCCTGCCTCTGGCTCATTACTGTAAGTAATTAAACTAGTCGCAAATGTATGTCAGCGATTATGCTGCTGTTATGGAAATGGCTGCGAGAAAGCGTGGCAATACACGTACATTCATGCTTGTCACTGTGCATGCTTCTGCGTATTCGTACGTTGTTTTTCTGGAGTCTACAGGATTTGTGAAATTTGGTCCTTTGTGCATTGTACTGCCTTTAACTCCGGCACATTGTGGACACATTAGCCCACAGCAGTGTGTTTTAAGAGGAGTTTAACTCTTTTTGGCAGAGGTGACCCATCTGGAGCCCCAAAGAAGCAGGTTTGTGCCGTCTGTCACTACAGAGCTAAGAATTAACCTAACTGTTGGTTAATCCAAAGCTGTTTGTGTGAGAAACTGTTGGCACAATGATATTATTGATGGGGTTCATGAAAGGACCGGTGTTCAAGTTCTCAGGCTTCACACAGGAACGTGATTATAGCTAAACGCTGCTGCTCAGGCATATTGAAGTCTGCCTGCTGTTACGTGGCATCAATATGGTAGGTACAGTTGTGATCAGAGGTTTACATGCACTCATCAAGAGCATGAATCTCATGGTAATTCTGGGCTTTCAGAATTTCTTTTAACTTCTTTTTCCAGGGTGGAATGATTGTGCAGTATGTCTTTAATGGTTTTAAACTTTGAATTTAATGCTGATTTTCTATCATCCAAACAGGGTCAAGTATGCATACAGGCTCAAATGTGTACACACGCTCATTTAAAATGGTGCCGAAGGTTCTATAATATCTTGCCAAGGTCTATTAACATCTCTTTGGTCATCATGATTGACTACAAATGGTAGTTTCTCTTTTGTTTGGCAGCACTCACTGGGAAATGGGAAAGTTCAAGGAACTCAGTAAAGATCTAAGAAGGAGAATTGTAGATTTACACAAATTGGGACGTTCTCTTGGAGCCATTTCTACACAACTGCAGATTCCAAGATCATCAGTTCAGAAGTTATTTGGATGTGTCACCACTTTGCCAGTGTCTGGAGGAAGACCCAAGCTGCTTCGATGAGAAGAAATTGGTTAGGATCAGAAAAAACCCAGGAACCACCAGTGCTCAAGCCTGTCATGAACTGGAAAGTGTTGGAACACCAGCGTCTACAGTGAAGGACCGAGAGGAAGACCAAGAAAGTAGCCCCCAAAATCGACACTTTTGAGGTCAACTGGAATTCGCAGCTGCCGAATGCCTTGTTTGATAGTCAGTTGATACAAATATTGAACTCTCTGGTCACAATGACGAGGTATGTTTGGAGAAGTAAAAATGTTCAAACTTATGAACACTGCGCCATGTCAAGCATGGTGGTGGTAGCATCATGATTTTAGGCTGTTTTTCTGGTATTAATGAAGGAGGACTTCCTTCAAATACTTTAACATACTGTATTAACAGCTATACAGTTGAATTTGGACACAGATGGGTGATCCAACAGGATAATGATCCCAAACATACATCAGAACTGGTTTTGGAATGATAAACCAGGCCAACATTAAGCTCCTAAAATGGCCTTCCCAAAGCTCTGACCTCAAACCCAATGAAAACTCTACTTAAAAGCTGGGTTCATGCAAGAAAACCAAGAAGAGTGGTCAAATTTTCAGCCAGAATTCTGCTCGAACATTATGGATGGCTACCAAAAACAACTGGTCAAGGTGCAACATTTAACCAAATAATACTGGGGGTCTATATATTTGAGTGCGTTATGTGTTCGACCCTATGTGGATTAGCGAAAGTCCAAATAAATTCAAGTTTGTGCACAGAGTATCGTATCGTGTACGATCACCCTGGGAAGAAGAGTTTTTAAAAAAATCATAAAAGCCCCATTCATGCCCATAATGAGTGCATGTCTGACCACAACTATGTTTAGTCAGAAGACACAACAGCTTTAATGAGAAACAATCCACCTCTGCAACTCACACTTCCAATGTCATCTCTATAATTGCAATATGTTGTTTGTATATATTTTATAAATGCTATTTCTATTTAATATAACTTGCACTACATAAATGCTGGTAATTCCAGAAAGTTCCTTGCAACTTTATCTTTTAAGTGTATATGGGATGATGAATGTGGAAGATGTGTGTCCTTCTCCCTGGGGGGGGTCAAGGCACTCTGCCAAGCATCAGCCAGCTGGGATGATGGATGGAAGTAAGTTTGATGAACAGCAAAAGAAAACGTGCATGTGAGAAGAGAGTGAAGGAACACATTGGAGCGTGTTCAGTTAAATAGATGGATAAGTTATGGTGGAAGTTTGCATCTTACTGGGGAATTTTCTTAATGTTAACAGAAGACGACCAACTCCGCAGTGAAGCCAGAAACTCAATATTTCCTATAATTGTGTCGATGGATAGTTCCAGTTCTGCCATGTCCTCGAGGGC
>VOQJ01019307.1:8710-24896 GCA_015052665.1 Apistogramma diplotaenia
TTTCTGACAGTTTTTCACTAGTTTTGATTTGGCTAGTGTTAGTGTCACTGCTGATGACATGAGGCGATACCTGGACCCTGCAGCTTCTCCAGCATGGCACATCAATACATGCCATTTTCAGAAGTTTTGCTGTGTCTCCCAGCACAGACTCAAGAGCATAAAGAAGATTCCACTTTAGAAGGTCCTCAAACCCACCAGCAGGACTTGTATCTGCTCTTTTGTGCAAATAGGAGCAGGATGAGCACTGCCAGAGCCCTACGAAATGAACTCCGGAAATAGGCTTCATGAGGGTGGGCAGTGGATCAGTGATGATCTGGGGATGCACGTTCATTGAGGGCTGCACAGACCTCTACAGTCTACAGACTGCTATTAAGCATCAAGATTAAATCCTTGAACCCACTGTCAGACCATACACCGGTGCAGTGGATCCTGGGTTCGTCCTGGTGTACAACAATGTGCATCATATGGTGAGAATATGGAGGATGAAAAAATTGATACCACTGACTGACCCCCACACTCACCTGACCTAAATCCAAAAGACATTATGTTTCAGTCCATCCGATGCCACCAGGCTACACCTCAGACTGTGCAGGAGTGCAGCGATCCAGAGTGTGTGAGTGCTTTAGTGTGGTTGTAGTGAGTATGTGCATGTGAGCATTGATCTTTTAGTGGTTGCACAAGCTAATTTCATTGTGTTTATCAATCGCGTAAAGATTCTAAAGCAATAACAAATTTAGTGTGCTTCTTTTTGAACCTGTATATTGAACCTTTTTTAACCTAACTACATTGTAAGTTCTAACTGTGCTTTATATTTACATCTGATGGAATTTATGCTTCCACAGTTAGGCTCTGTGCATTACAAGATAAGGAGAGATTAGAGTAGAGTGGGTTAATCTTGAGTCATGCCATCTGTCAGTCTCACGAGAATTAAACTTGGAGGCATGACCCCAATTACCAACTCAGAAGCAACTTGACAGGTGATCATTTTCATTGAATATATTGTGTAAAAGCTGAGTTTCAAAAGGCACAAAAATCCTTGATTGATATACATTGAATGATGGATACTCAGGTTTCCAGTCTGAAAGGGTTTGACATAGGTGCTGGGTATTTAGCTTGCTGCCAAAAGTCACTGATCTTAAACCACACCGATGCTCCTGATGTTCTGCATCTGCATGTTGTGTTTTTCTGTGTCAAAACTTTGCGTATTAAGCACACACGTGGAACATGCTATCCACTGTAAATTCTAGGGCAACAGCTCAGATTATAGAGTAGATTTAATATCAACATGAGACTGGATGCTGAAATGGTTTGTTCATACATGTAAATCCTCTTGCACGCAAAGTGTTTTAGTGATGTGTGTAGAACCTATACAATGCATTGGTGTACTGTCAGTCTCACAGTCTTCTTCCTCTGCTTGTCCACGTCTACAATGTCCAGTTGGTTAGCCATCACCACTTTGTCCATGTATATCTGGAAGTCCCACAGGATCTTAGCTCAGTCATTCTCAGCCACCCGTGGGGGGCGTATCTCATTTCAACCTCAGGACTTCCAGGTCATACTCGGCACAGATGTTCCTGTATACTATGACAGCCACTTGGTTATGGCGTTCCGTGTATGCCCTGCCTGCTAGCATCTTGCACCCTGCTGTTTCAGCTCAGCCATTGGTAGAATTTTTCTATGTCGGCCACTTGTTCAATCTCCAGTGGTACATGCCGTGCAGAGGCCTGTCCTTCTGTGATGGTTCCTGTTCTTGCTCCTCTTCTTCAGGTTTCTGCTGTCTGAGGTAGACATATAAGTCTATAAGTCATAAATAAGCATGTGATCCTTTGTGGCCATCTTTCTCATGTATTCATAGATCTTTATTGTTTGATGTAGGATATTGGTTCTGATACTCACTAGTCCTCAGCCTCCTTCCTTCTTTCAGCATACAATCTCAGGGTGCTGGATCTGGGGTGAAACCCTCCATGCATGGTAAGGAGCTTTCTTGTCTTGATGTCAGTGGCTTCTATCTCTCTCCTCCTTTGGCCATCTTATTATCCCAGCAGGGTATTTGATGACCGGCAGTGTGTAGGTTTTGATTGCTCCTAACTTGTTTTTCCCATTTGGTCCCTTTTGGTATTTCAAATATATTTTGAATATACATCCTGTGCACTATTTAGCTACTAGTAGGATTTAGTAGGATTATATATTTTACTTAAGTAAGAAGTCTAAGTACATTTTCCACTTTGCAAAACAAATGAGCACAAATTCTTGTGCAGCGCCACTTTCACATAATAAATCTGCAGGAGGACACAGAGCTGCACTGATTTTATTTATGAGTAAGCATTCAGATTTTGTTGGGGCCTACTCTGCTGTGTTCTTGGTCGCCCTCATACCACACCATTAAAAGCCCTGGACACACACCGGTACTCTGAAATAAGAAAGAATCTTATTTGTGTCACTTTAAGTTTGTAGTAAGTGACTATTTGGATCAATGAAAAATTTAATGAAAATAAAAAAAATGTATCTAGTGAAATTGAAAACACAAATAAGACCTTTAGGTGAGTATTACATAACATCTGTTTACTGGAGATTTCCTCTTGGTGGAAAATAAGATTATCAATCAAGGAGATTAGCCAGCTTCAGCTTCTACTATATGTGCTGTTTTTAGTTATAACAGGTCAACACATAACATACAACGTAAGAAAGAACATAATAAAGATGCAACCCAGTAGAAGAATAACTGAACATGAAATGAAAATCATAACTCTTAATGAATGGAAAAAACACATTTTGTCTGAGATAATTTATTTATATTTATATTTAGACCATCAAAATATAATTACAGCAATAATAATAATTACATCAGTTTCCATGCTAATGCATATTTTGTCATAATTTCTTTGATGGCATCCACAAAGAAACAATAATCGCCTCAGATCGCATATGCTCATATGTATTATCTTCTGTTTTATGATTATTCAACTACTTGCACAGGTAGTGAGGGTTTGTTTATGATGATTATCCCATATTTGAACATATGGGTGTGAAGTCTGCATGGCAGATGGTATTCTAGTGCAATATAAGGAAACCACTGACTGGTGTTGTAGTATATAATTTACATCAAAATCATAGTTGGTCACAATATTTTATGTAAAATAGTCATAATTCAAAGGCAGGCCTCGCATTTAATACAGATGTTCTTTCAAAAAAGTGAGGGATGTGTTTATAAATACCTCAGACTGAAATCCTTTGATTAATAAATCAAAGCTTTAAAAGTGTTTGTTTCACTGTAGCCAGTGATTCTGAATGCAATGCTTGTGTCAGCCTCCAGAAAAATGACAACAATAACTTCACTTTTATGAATTAAAATTTAGATAACAAAAAATGTACGTTTTTCTGGTTAATAATAACATGATTTACATAAAAAACTAAAAACATGAAGAATATACCTGCCCATCTACTGCAAAGTTGTGGTATATCCTTGTTTTTGCAGGCAGAGCCATTTCCCTTGGATTGCTGTTTGCCGAAGCCCAGTTGGAGACTGAGGGGGGCCTGAAGTAGCTCTTAAGATGTGTCATTGGATTAGTATGTGAGCATCTGCGTTTAGCCTTCTCCAGTTGCCAGAGAACACCTTGAGAACTGTATCTCATGTAGCGGACTCTTGACGAAGCCGTATTCATGGTGCGGTTTCATGACTTCATTCTTTAGGATGAAGCATGTAAAGATTTTACATTTGCCACTACTTTTTGTGTTTGTGCACACCTGCTTTGGTAAGTTTACCTTATTGATTGGTTGTTTATCATTTGTTAATGCTGATGCGATGAGAGTACGAATGATGTTCAGACGCTAGGTTGACTTTTGTTTTATTTTTAATTCTGTGCTGAGTTATAACTACATTTTACCCAGTTTTCAGTTTATTTATACTCTGACTTTTTGTAAATAGGAATGTAAGTTTTTTTTAGGTTACACTGAATTATTTGTTTGTTTTACAAATTTAGTTGTAAAGGTGATATGCAATAAGTGGGATGAAACTGTTTTAAATAACTGGGATAGTATTACAAGTAAAAGAAGCAGAGATCTCAGGTCTATGAATAGAAAGAGTATCTTAGGAGGTTGATGTAATGCACCTTTAATCCCAGTCAAAGTGAAAAGAAAGAAGAGGTTGCGTACACAGTTTACACAACATTGTTTATGTTATTTTAGTATTTCAAGAGAGAGCACCTCCTTAAATTATAAATTAATATTAGTAGGACATTTGCTAAAGACTCAATAAGGCTGGCAAACTGATTCAGCCATTAGGATTGTGCTTTATGACTCGCTGACAGCTCAGGTTGCACAATGAAGATGTGTTATTCCTTCTTTCAAAGGTTATGGTTACATAAAACTGTGACTTTCTAATACGATCTTCCTCTTCTCAGCACAAGCAGATTTTGCTCCCTATTTCTATGACAATGGCGCATACAGTGGCAATGGAAACATGGCCCTCTTCAGCCTCTCAGAGGACACGGCTGTTGGTGAGATTGACCTCTGACCTATGGAACATTTAGTGTGAACGGCTAATAGGCCTGTGGAACAACCAATCAACAAAATGGTGTGTTGTGGTAGCCAGTATGTGAGAGTCCAGGATGTTAAGCAGTCTTTGATAGATGAACAGATGTTGTGTGGTATGTACGCATTCACACTAACATGCTCATCTGCTGGTGCCACCTGTTGATGTCAGGGACAGTTTGCTGGCTGCAAATGCAGTGCAGCTGTCCCGTTACACCTTTCATCAGTCTGGATACTCCAACTGGTACTTAGAGCCTCAGGCTGGTTTGTTCCACAGCAGTTGTTACCAAAATAAAAAAAGATTTACACTTTATGGTAAATTGTTAGAAATGTTTACATGCCCATAATTTGTTTTTGATAAACACATTTACTCCTGATTTTGATGCCTCTCTTTAGGTACACAGATCTATTGTCTTAATGGCACAGACCCTGAAGGCCAGGAGGTGAGGTATGGCCTTTCCTTTGAGCCGGGGTCCAAAGAGTACTTTAGGGTCGACTCCAAATCTGGAAACATTACATTAGTAGAAAAGCTGGACAGAGAGGTAAACTTAACAAAGACAGAACAACAGTTCAACATGTTTATGACTTAAAAAACATAAATGATGGGAGTGGTATGAACTTATTACTGTTCTTCTCATAGCATCAAGACTCCATTGATGTTCTTGTCAGCATCACTGATGGGCAAAGCAAGGTACCAACCTGTAGCTTATTTTATATTTATAACAAGTCAAAACACCATCAACTTTAAGGTGTGCACTTTTACCCTTCTTTGTGTGCTTCTGTTTTAGGTTGTGGAAAGAGTCACAATATTTGTAATGGATGCAAATGACGAAAAGCCTGAGTTCCAAAACATGCCTGCGATTATTGATGTACTGGAAGTAAGTTGAGCCAAGACAGCAGTATCCGAGTAAAAATGTATTTTTAAGCTCTAAATGTTGCTTCACGTTTCTTTCTTACACATTTTAGACAACAGAGTCTGGAAGTAGCATCTACAAAGTCGAAGCAGTGGACAGAGACACGGGCTCAGGCGGCTCAGTCACCTACTACCTGCAGGTATCACTTTGCAGTGGGAAAATACTGCCCACTCACATTCGACTCCCTGTGACTTTTTCCTTAAAATCTACTTTTGGCTGCCCCCTTGTTCATGAGTGAGTCCACAGTGTGTAGCTCTTTTTATTCCCAGTGTCCTTCCTGACACAAACACTAAGGGATTTGTGTCTCCTCAAACTCAGGATCTTTCGCGTGTTAGGCGAATGTGTAAACCACTATGGCTTTACATCACACATTTTCTTGTGTGATTGTATATTTGTGCCCGAATATGCTGGTGGATTATGAGAATGGGGATTAAATCACAGTTAGATTTGTGTCAGGTATTGGAGGCTTAGGGGGCTGCTTTGGCAAGGGGTGGCACATAATGTTAGTTTGCACTTTGGACTATTAAGCAGTTCACATCTGGACACAACAGCTTTCACCTGCCTTCTCTTTCCGTGAGCATATGGGTACTTTACATACCAGATGGGCAAAGACTGCATATAGGACTTGGCCTTTTTCAAGTGGCTCCTGTGTGATTGTATACAGCCACCTGACCACTTCTCATGTGAGTGTTAAAGGGTTTTAAGAGTTTCGATGGCAGGCTTTTCCTCGTGTGACCCTTTATTTGTGTTTCTGCGAGTGCTTTTAAATTCATGCTTTTCTCCATTGTCTTTTGCAGAATGCTCCGTCCACTTTGTTTGCCATTGACAGACACAGTGGTGTCCTTCGTATCAAATTTGGCGAAATGTTGGACTATGAGAAAACAAAGACACACTTTGTCATTGTCATTGCAAAGGTACTGGGTGTATTGTGTAAAGTAACTACGTAGAGTGTTCAGCTGTTCTAAGAACCACAGGGCACATTGCTGCTTATACTCAAAGATTCATACAAGCAGAAAAATATCAGTGCAAATGAGAAATGTCTTGATCAAAGAGCTGCTTTTAAAAATGCACATGTAAACTGTTACCTTTCTTCTAGGATGGTGGTGGTAACTTTAATGGCAAGGAGCAATTCATGTCTTCCTCTGCCACCCTGACAATTAACGTGATTGATGCTCAAGACACTCCACCATCTTTCATTGGGACACCCTACTTTGGCTATGTTTATGAAATCTCTGTGCCAGTGAGTATGAAAACATCTCCCAGTGACTTTGTGCTCTGATTGTGCTCTTGAACTGAAATACATGGCAGTTAGTTTAATGGCTAAACACCTAAACAAATTATTCTTATAATTTCTGTTACAGTCATTTCCCTTTATTACAACATATTTACACTGCTGACATAAATCAACATCACTTTGAATGATTAGGTTCAGTATAAATAATCACTAACAGAACAGCCCAAAACCCAAGGCCCCATTGAGCCACATCACACGGCTTTAATTACTGGCATTTTACTGCTTTATCATTATCGGAAAATGTCACAGCAGCAGCTCATCACAGAAAGTTTACACAATCTGCCTTTCATCCAAATGGGAATAATTAGGAGTGTGACATTTAAACTAACCTTTGAAAACAGGGGGAAGGTTAGATTTTAGTGATTTATTGTGACTAACTGCAGCAGCCACATGACGATATTAAGCTAAACATACTTTTGGAAAATATAATGCAACCAAATACAGATTTTTTTGCTCAGTAAACCAGCTATTAAAAATCAAATGTATGTCTTTTTACTATACTGTATCTATACTGTATTATAAAAGTATTCACTCACCCAAATACTGAATTCAGGAGTTCTAATCACTTGCATGGCCACAGTTGTATAAAAGCAAGCAGCTAGGATGCAGACTGCTTTTTTTTAAAGAGTTCAGTGAATTCAAAATAGAAAAGACTAGAATAGAAAGCTTTTAGCATCATCAAACATCGAGTATGATGAAAAAGCCATCGTTCAGTATCTTTTCCTCTTAAAATTTAAACAAGAAGATAAGACAAAAACAAAAAGCAGCATGTATAAGCTACAAAGAGCAGGAGTGCAAATATCAAAGAAAGCAAAGACTTACAGGGGAATAATTAAATGTAATAAATATACAGTTATTGCACAGAGAAGAGTTATGTACCAGATATATTGAATGTACTGATGTAGCACAGGGTTGAGAGAAATAAGCAAATATGCCAGATATTCATGGTAAACAGTGGTCTGTGAGGGATCCAGCACTGAGCAGTGCGCTGTGACAGTGAGGTAGTTAGAAGAAGTGAGTAATAAATCAGTGAAGCTATTATTGTGTATTATTGTTTAGTGTTCAACGGTTTGGCCCAGAGGTAACAACTGTTCCTCAGCCTGTTCATCCTGTCAGTGTGGTACCGTGGCAGGATGCCACCTGTGCAACAAGTCCAGTCATGAAACTTCCTCGTTACTAAATATTCCACATGATAAAGTGGAAGTGATTGGGAATGTCAGCAACTCAGCCACAAAGTGGTAGGCCATGTAAAATCACAGAGCTTTGACACCCTACATCTAGACTGAGATCCACAACAACCAAGAAAGAGTCTCAAATATGAAGAGTTGGGCAGAACGTGAAAGAAGCTTAAGATGAAACGGCTAAAGAACAGTATCATTAGCTTGGGTCTATGACCTCAACCTTCAGAATCTGAAGAGGTTACTAATCTAATTTAATAACTGCAAAATCTTTTTGTCTGTCCCCAGGGATCTGAAATATTCACTGTCGAGGCTCAAGATGGTGATGTGGGGAACCCCAATCCAATCCGTTATTCATTTGATGAGGGTAAGCTCTTTAGTCAAAGAAAGCTACAATCGTCTTAAAATAAAGGGTGAAAAATAAGAAGGTTTTATCTAATATTTTTCACCAGGGGATGACGGTGTTTTTAGCATCAATAAAACAAGTGGTTGTATCACCCTGTTGACTTTCCCCATTTATTTGAAGAGAGAAGTGTTCAACATCAAAGTCAAGGTAAGTCCAACCACTGATTCTCTTTAACTTTCATTCTCTAAACTGCTTCATGAAACAAAGCCTGAACTTCTCAAACTACTCATTTTAAATAACCTGTAATAGTCTAAGATTTCTTTTGTACTTCTAATTTTTCTTGTTGGTGTGTGAGTTTTATAGATCTTAATCATAATTAAAATATGTTCATAAACTGAACAGTGGCTCAGTGAATCTACACAGAAAACCACAAAACATTTGGTAGCCTTGTAATGGATTTGAAAAAAACCAACAAAGTACAAAAAAAACCTGGTAGATAAAATATCAAATCAGCCAATGTCTACTGATTATATAAGAGTGATAAATATACCCTGACTTGCATTACTTTTACACCTTGTGTTCAGGCTTCAGAAGTAAATCCTGAAGGCAGACTCATGGACTCTGAGGTGACCACAGTGGTGATCCGTGTAGTAGACCTAAATAACAATCCACCTACTTTCTTCGGCGAGAACGGCCCACAGAGCATGTTTGAGTTGACCATGTATGAGCACCCGCCGGAGGGAGAGATCCTCCGGGGCCTGAAAATCACTGTCAATGACTCTGATCAGGTGAACACCCTTATTGTCTCCCCAGTGAATGTGATTGGCTTGAAGTTTGCTGAGCAGGTATTTTTCAACACTTTAAGCATTCGTTGCTATCTTTGAAAGCTGCCTTAGTGACTGGTTTTTTTGTAACAGCACTCATTTTCTGTTGAAATGATATAGTCTAGTGAGTAATTGATCAATAACTGATCACAGATTAATCAACACTTGTCATACAACATATCACGCATGGCGATGAGTACAGAGGCTGTGTTTCTGTCCTCCAAATGGTTTTAATCCTGCCATTATCACAGACAATCCTTTGAAAATTGCATGACTTTGAATATAAGCCAGCACAATTAAAAGGTGCTCTCTGTGCCATTTGCAGGCTTATGCAAGTGTCTTTGTGTTTCCAGCTGCATGTGCTTTATGAGCCATATGGCTGATTTTCACTAAATGTATTTTCTGGTAATACTGTTGCAACATCAGGCAGCATTTCTCTAAGCCACCATATTATTGCTGCTATTCATAGCCTATTGATTTTTCTAACTCTTTTATAAGAGAAGGACACAGTGATATTATATTTATTTAACAGTCTGATTATTGAACGGACTTCACTGATTCTTTATTGTAGCTCTTCAACAAATGCA
Organism: Apistogramma diplotaenia; assembly: GCA_015052665.1. Lineage (NCBI taxonomy): Eukaryota > Metazoa > Chordata > Actinopteri > Cichliformes > Cichlidae > Apistogramma > Apistogramma diplotaenia. Next base: position 18,384 of record VOQJ01019307.1, read on the forward strand.
GATTAATTTAAATGGGTCTGTGCATTTAAAGCATACTTGACTTTTTAATATGATTATGATATGCATGTGCTTCTGCAGGGTGCTAATGCTAAATTTAATCTGAGACTGATTGGGCCAGGAAGAATGCTGCGAGTTGTCCCTCAGACTGTGCTCAATGAGGCCCAAATCACAATCCTAGTAGAAGACTCTGCTTCCATGGACTATGAGAAATACCACTTTCTAACATACAAGGTAAACTCTACATTAACATAACAAAATATATATGCACTAAAGTAGACTAATATTAAAAATCACAGATGCATATGTAGTTTGTCTTTTATTTGTGTATTTCTAATATTTTTTTCTTTCTCAGTTACTTGCAGTTGAGATTGATACGCCAGAGAGATTCAGTGCTACGGCGGACATTGTCATTCATCTCCTGGACACCAATGACAATGCTCCCAAATTCTCTTCAGATTACTACATTGCCAGAATTCCAGAAAATTCACCCGGTGGCTCCAATGTGGTCACAGTCACGGTGAGCCAGTCTTCATCCTGTCTAAAAATACATGCCATCACCAATGTACGTCACTCAGAGCTAAAGAGGAATGCTGATTTTAACAAAATGCCCAAAAGGGCTTTTAATCCCCTAAATGTAGACTTTTTTTTTCAGTGGGGGTTGGGATAATATGTGAAAACATGTAGATAAAAGCTAGGCGAGGTAAGCTGCCAGATGGCTATCATTTTCATTTTGTTGTGTAACACCAAATTCCCAGACATTTTTTTCCCTGATGCTTAGTAGCACATGCCTCTTTAGCATTAAAAATATGCGCTGAAGTAAAATGAACACTTTTAAGGATGTGACGATCTGATTGATATTTGGACCACGCTATCTTCTGCCCTTGTCTGTTCCTATCAGCCTGACAGGAGCTCAAAGCAACAGGGAGCCTTGTTATTAAATCCTGACCTTGCGTGAACACCGCAGGGGTTTGTTGCCTTGATCCCAGGCAATTTCAATCAGAAGAACAGCCAACAACTGACCTTGGGCACACGGAGACAGTGAAAAGGCATCCCAGCAGCTACAGACACAAAGATTAGCTGATGATGATGATGATGATGATGTTGTTCCTATGACATCAAAAATCTGTCTTTTTATAGCTGACCTCTGTAACATCATGTTCCAGTCGAGCACATTTTCATTCAGTTTACTGAGTCCATGCTGGCAGACAGCATGAAAAAGCAGATTTGTCTTCATTCCTATTGGCAAACGTGCCAAAATAAATAAATAAATAATCTCAGTATGTTGAGGTTTGAAAGAGGAAAGAAAAAAGGCAAGTCAACACTGCACTGGTCTTTAGCCATACTTGAAAGACCTCAATGCGGGACATTTGCTGTACTAAAACTCCTAAAATCACTGGCTGTGATAAAGCTTGTGTTGAACTCAAATATTTAATGTTCTGCAACCAAGTATCATATATTCTTCCCTATGGTCTGTCATGCCTGTTTGTCTACAGGCACTTGACCCAGACTCAGGACCTTGGGGTGAAGTGAAGTACTCCATCTATGGCTCAGGGGCTGACTTGTAAGTATAATAAATAAGCCTTTTGCCAGAAGGGCACAAAGAAATGAATTATTTTTAATACTGAGTTGTGGTGAGGAGTTTACATTCACATGTGTATGAATAAAAATCAACAATTGGGTGCACAGATTTTTATTTATTTTGGATTTTCCCTAATTCACGCGGGGTCAAAAGTATCCATTCAGGCTTAAACATATACATACACTCATCTAAATGATTTAATAAGTGGTGCTGAATATTCTACAACCTTTTAACTTCACAAGGCCAAGGCCTATTGACTTCTCATTAGTGATCATGATTGACTACAAATGGTAGTTTCTGTTTGCCAGCATCAGAAGGATTTGATTGATGACACTCTTTAGATTGACCAGTACTCAGAACAACGAGAAAGTCTGAGGAACAGTGAAGATTTAAGGAGAATTGCAGATTTACTCAAGTAGGGAAGGTCTATTGGAGTCATACATAAACAACTGTTGATTAGTTTGAGCAATTGTACCCAAGTACAAGTTATTCAAATGTGTCACCACTTTGGCTGGACTGGAAAAAATCCCAAACTGTTACCCTCAGTAAACTGGTTTGGATGTCCAAGAACAACCCAGGAACCAACAAGGTTCAATCCTGCCATGAACTGGAACCTGCTGGAACGTGAAGCAGGTGTTACATCACCACAGACTGTGGAATGGCTTTCTCAAAGCCCCGACCTCAACGCCGTTGAGGAAACCAAACTCTACCAATGCTGCCAAGAACAGTGGTCAAATATCCAGCCAGAATTATGCCAGAAGTTTGATGATGGCTTACAAAAGTGTCTGGTTGAGGTGGATTTTGCAAAGGGACATTTAACCAAATATTAATCGGGGCATATGTTTATATTTGATCCAGTGTAGATTTGAGAAAATCATAAATAATTCAAACTTGTGCTCCCAACTGTTGTAATTTACAGCAGTGAAAAAAACATCTTGATAGTTATAGAATTTAAAACTATATCTAATGCACAGTTATCTCAGGAAGCCTCAAATAAATTAGATCTCTGCATGAATATATCATCATCTGCAGTAAGAACATATCTACCTGAAAAGCTGGAGAGAAATTTAAGACCACACTTGTTTTTCATATAATAACTCAGTTACATGTGTTTCCCCTCAGCGCTGTAACCCAGAGGATTTGCTGCTGTTTTTCTCTGGTGAACCTTTTTATTATTTTTCTAGAGGAAATCCAGTCTCCCAGTCCCGGGGTGCACTGTGCTTTCCTCATGATGCTAAACAGTGTCCACACAGCCTGCATTTTCTCTCACTACAGATAGAAAAACACATCTTACTACTGTGACCTTTACTTGGAAAAAAAAACTGTCTGTTCCATGCCAGAACAAGCACACAGGCACATGCTCTTAGGAATGTGCTTTATTGAAAGTGAAAAGTACTTTTATATCACTCAGCACAAATACTGAGCTCTGTAGCATTAAATTAAAAGAGATACGTGAGGTCACATCAAGCCACGGAGGAGAAGGCTTTCCAAAATAAGCAGAAAAGAGAGATTTGGAACACTTTAGCTTAGCGCTTGCTTGTTTAGTCAAAACCATTTTGAAATTGTGTCACCTCTCCAAATTGTTACGAAGCAATGCATGGCCACATATTTTGGTTCTGTGTCTGCAAGAATGAAGCACTTCATATTGCAGACTTTACACTGTTTTGCACCGTGTGGTTGAATGCTTAAGTGTATACAAGAGTAGACGGTCCTGATCTTTGTCTGCCCGCCCTCAGTCTGCGATAATCCATTAATGGGATTGGAGGAGAAAATAGACTGCTCTTTGCTTCTGACTACCTTGGGCTGGAACACTGAAGGACAACTAAACAAGTCCGTGTGTGAAACAATCTGCATTTACTGTAACTTGTCTCACCAAATGAATTAAAGCTTAATTAAAGAAAACATGGCACCAAGTAGAAGTTTAGTAATATGAAGGTCCTCACAATAGCATCAGCAAACAGCATCCTATTTGTTTATTTTCCTTAAAAAATAATCAACTTATTTTCTATTCTGTATTTCCCCTTGGAGTGGCTGGTTTTTAGATTCAGGTGAAGGTAGCTACTATGCCGAGACTTTCAGTTGCTCCATACTTTATAAAAGACGGTTACACGGTCAGAAAATCATTCCACAAATTGTTGAACAATTGCTTTATAATACACTGCATCTATGTAGTTTAAAGGGTTACAAGAGTTCTTTTCAAGCCAGTCAGATTTGACTGGGTGATAAAAACAATATGGCTTCTGGAAGTAATAAGATTTATTTTGTGTTAGCTCAGCTTAAAAACGAGACCTTTCTAGACCTAAATATCTCTCTAAGAGTTTGAGGTTAGGGATATTAGCAGCCTACATCATAGTAAATCTAAAGCTCCAAAACGCAGCAGTGTGTGCGTCAAAATCAGAGCAGAGATTTAGTAAGTAGCACAATCCAAGTGCTCTGTTCACAAAATCGAGACTCTAACCCAATCCTGAGGACAGAAAGTTTATATAACATACAATAGTACATGTGTATAAACTGCACAAAGCTATGTAGTGTATTGGTATGCATTGCACAGAGGGAGTTTACAGAGGATGCACTTTTTGCAGGTTCCTGATCCAACCCGACTCTGGGATCATCTACACCCAGCCATGGGCAAGCCTGGATGCTGAGGTGAGGTCGAAGTATAACTTCTATGTGAAGGCAGAGGACAAAGAGGGAAAATACAGCCTGGCTGAAGTCTTTGTGACTGTGTTGGACTTGAATGACCACCCACCTGCCTTCTATGAAAACTTCCTCGAGAAGACCATGGTCATCGGAGCTCCAGTGAAAATAGAGGTATACAGGTCTCTCACCACTAAATGAAACTCAGCAAAAGTGGATATTGTCAGCACCATCTCTTCTGTCCACAGGCTGTAGATGATGATGCAGAGGTCCCCAACAATGTAATCGAATATGCCATCATGAAAGCTGAGCCAGACAACAACATCTTTGACATCAACGCTGGCACGGGCGAGATCATGCTGAAGTCCTACATCAAGTCAATGGCTATCATTCAAAACATCACCAAGAAGAGAGACTGCACCTGGTCGCTGGTGGTGCAGGCCCGGGACCTTGGCCAACCATCGTTCAGCACCACCGCTGTTGTCAAGATTGACATCACTGAAGCTGTAAGTTGAAACAAAGTAAATGAGTAGCAATAGGACAATGAAATCTGCATGAGGCCTTCCAGATATATCCAGTATGATTTTAAATGAGCATAAAATATTCTGTTTAAGGCTTTTATATGTAGAATGCAAGAAAAATGAAGTGTCTAAAAAAGTGTTGCCATTGTAGGAAGAATCCTCCACAGATGCAATTTGCCAGTGGGCTTATTTACAGCATGATTTCAGAGTGAAAGTCAGAGTGTATTATCTTTTTATACACTATTCACTGAGTTTTACAACACGATACAAAACACATTTAAAAATGTATAATCATACAAAACTGAATCTCACACAAATGCAATTGTCATGTTTTCAGATCAAATCCAGATTTTTCTCATACTTCTTGAGCCTAAGGAAACGTCCCGGGACAGTCTTTGGGATTTGTTTGACCATTGTCAGCTTTGCCGTTACACTGACAATCTTCATTTCAACTGCTATGTACTGCAGCTCTCTGAAAAAGACCCGTGTGCAACCTCAGGGCAAGATCAGAAAGATTATAAGGAGGTCTGTGCCGTAAAGGAAGCTCGCCTTGAGATCATCAGCACAGCAGTACTGCTGTTATTACCCCATGGCACCAAGAATTTGTAGCAATCTGTTTCCAGAGGATTTTGTCATAGAACAAGGCTGTGTCTGTAAAAGAGTACAGGAGCACAATATAAACTATCTTATGCACATTTTGTTTTGCCCATGTTTTTGGTTTAATAGTGACTTTATGACACTAAAACCAAATTAAACACATTATTTTATTATTTTGTTTAATTCTTAAACCAATTCTCATTTTAATTCTCAGATGCTGAATGGTCTCAGCTAGTTTCCCAGTCAACCTCTCTGATCTTGTCTTGACAAAATATAAACAAAGTAGAATACCAATAAAATAAAAATTGTAGATAAAGCAGCCAAAACAAGCATTTATTCATCAAGTAAATCATGTTTAGTTTTTCTCTCTCTCGTTCTCTATATATATCTCATATTAGTACTAAAGAGTTATTTCCCACATCTTTTACCAAACAGTGAATGCACAAAGTGCAAAAAACATACACTGGACATATTTAAATCAGTTTTGTGTGATGGAGTATGGCTTCACTCCCATGGATGTGAATTTTCCCTGTGCTCTTTTACAGACCCAACTCAAAGGGGGGCCTTTGGGATCATTTTTATTGCACAATAGAAACAATCCTTTGCAAATCCTAGGTATGCTTGCTGGTATCATTTGTCTGATGATCATAGCGACAGTCATCATCTCCACCATAACATTCATGCGCAACAAAAAGTCCAACCGGATCCTGCCCAACCGCCGCGTAAAGAGAAGGCAAAAGACACAGCACATCTGGTTCTTCAAAAATCCCTTAAAGAGACCGGAAACTAAGGAGCAGAAATTTACAGTGGAAGAGGAAGAGCGGGAACCAGAGGTAATCGTGGAGAATGTCAACTATAACAACAATGCAGGCAGGGTCTTGAGACAATGGCCACCTCCCCCGCCACCCTGTGTACCACCACCGCCTTTTTGCATCCCAGGAGAGAGGCAGTGGGCCGTCCCCACAGTCTCAGCAACCGTGGCACCCAAACCTAAAAAGAGGCCAGTGATGACCAGACAAGACTCTGTGAACAGAGCACTGGTTTCAGAGCTCAAGATGAGGCTGGAGCAGAAGAGAAAGACAGGTCATTAATATTGTTTAACTACTCACAAATCGGTCCCAATACAAGGTCCCCCCCCCCCCCCCCCCCCCCCCCCCCCCAAACCCCACCCTCTCCCCA
>VOQJ01019315.1:12240-23056 GCA_015052665.1 Apistogramma diplotaenia
AGAAAATTTAAAGGTCACAAAAGAGCAAAACTGCTACAGATAATCAGGTGGAGTGTTTGAGTCATGGCAACTCCGACATCTGTGATTCCATGACATTTGGAGATTTTTTTTATTTATTTAAAAAAAAAAAAAAGCATAAACAACCTACATCCTAATTTTATGGACAGTATGAATAATGCAGACCTTGCTTTTGTTTTGCAACACTAAAACCCCTGAGGAATTCAGGCAGTAATTTAGAGGAGACTCATTATGTTACAAAGCTAAAGGATAACGTGATAATAAGTAAAAATACTAATTACAAGAGCAGCTCGCAGTACCTTTACACATATTTCACTGTTAACTGCTGCAATGCAACGAAAACCCCTTTCTCCATGTTTTTTTAGAAGCAAGGCTTTCTGTGTTGACCTGTCAGCTCCTCTCACACATGACGACAACACAGCCTACCGAGTAAGTATAGATCACTGTGCTGTAAAACACAAAATGCCGCGAGGACAACGGATAAATATAATTTTATCGACTATCGAAGAAGCATGTGCTACAAATCAAAAGTGTAGACAGATTCCTGTGTAGAAAAAGAAGCAGATTTAAGTAGGCGGCAGCAACATTTTCATACGTGGAGTACTAGAATAGTACAGGAGTGAGCTGGAGACCGGGTGAATACCGGAGCAGTGTACAAAATCATGAGGAAAGTGTGTGTGATTGGTGGGGATTAATATTATGCTTGGCAGAATGAAAACTGCAGGCTGCTTGAGGCTCCTGTCTGAACTTGTTTCTCTCATAAGCAACGATATGAAAGTATTTGTGCCATCTGATAGTAGAAATACACCGAGCTGACATGTTCTGACCCTTACTGCAAGAGAAATATAAATTGAGTTCAATTTGCCAAATTGAGCAACTTAAATCATATACATATCAGATTATTTTCAGTTCCAAGCATTACCCACGGGTAAATCACAGGCATGCAGAGAAGTACATCGCTTGTTACTATAGGTGCTTAACCTTTAATGCCATTCATTATCTGAAGCTGTAAATGACCCTCACAAGCTTGGCAAAACCCTGGCCCACGATCCAATGAGATACTCGAGGCATTTAAGCTGTTTTGGGATAATATATACATTAATGGTTGCTATGTCAGCAGCATGGAGGTGCGGTGTGTCGCCTCACAGCAAAGGTGGTCCTGGATTTGAATCTACTGGCTGGCCAGGGCCCTTCTGTGTGCGGTCTGCGTGTTCACACTGTGACTGTGCGGGTTCTCTTTGGGTACTCTGGCTTCCTCCCACAGTCCAAAGATCTGCATGTTAATTGGCAATGCTAAATTAGCTGTAGATGTGAATGGTTGCCTATGTTAGCTCCATGACAGACTGATGACCTGCACATGTTTGGAAACCAGTTTAAACTTAATATTTAATTATAAATAAGACAAAACCATATTTGCTGAAACTAAGAAATACTTCTTTTGTATTTAATATTGGTAAGTAAGCATCTACAGACAGTTTCTACAAGATTAACAGGGGTTGGACCACTGTGAAGGACTGCATGAGCAAACAGTTCAACAACTGAAGACTAAACTTGTTATTTTATCACATAGTGTTTGTAATGTCATTAAAATACTCTTAAAAACTCTTTGCATGGATGCTGTTACAGCTCACTTGGTTGAGCAGGTTTAGAAAATCTTAAATACTGAATGGCATTAACAAAAGGGACAAAACTGCATAGTGAATACTGCGTGGTCCAAGAATGTGTTCAAAAGCCACTGATAGTAAACACGGTTCTCTGATACCTCCACAAATGTGAGTTCAAACTGTTTTTTTTTTTGGAAAACCCTGCACTCCATATCCTCCTATAGTTAAGATGGACCATCAGAGTTCCAAAGCCAGCAGCTGTGTATGACATGGATTACTTGCACAGCTCTGAAGGCACCATCCATCCATCCATTCTCTTCCGCTTATCCCGTTCGGGGTCGCAGGGGGGCTGGAACCTATCCCAGGTGAAGGGGCAAGAGGCAGGGTATACTCTGAAGGCACCATTAATGCTAAACAACATACAGTACTGTATTTATAGAGCAAACACTCAAAAGAGGGAAGTCTTTGCTTTAAAAAAAACAACAAAAAAAACAAGTCTCTATATATTTGTTCAGAGTTGTCACCTTTACTCCAGAGCATAGAGAAGATTAGACAGAAAAGCAGAGTGTCTATGGGGAAGACATGCAGCAAAGGAACTTGGGTCAGACCCAAACCCAGGCCTCTGCATTTAGCCTCGCGGCATATGGCAAACAAGTCATTGCTTATACAAGGAAGACTGCATTCTGCACATATTCCAGCAGTATGACTCTAGCTACCTGTCCAGGTCTGTCATCAGTGGAGGCCCAGAACTATTGAGCAGCTGAAATCCTGTATCAACCATTAACTTTCAAAACTGCAGCAGCTGGTCTTCTCAGTTTCCAAACACCGAAGTGCTGATGCAACACAGTAGTAAACATACCCCTGTCTCAACAACCAGACATGTTTCTGGCATCAAATTAGAAATGAGCCTTTATGTCTAACAAGAAGAAAAAAAAACTTTTTATTCGGCGTTTGACTTTTTTAAAATCTCTGTATTTTACAAAGTTAAGCAATAATAAACCAGTGAGTTCAGCTATTTCTAATCTATCTATATTCATTTTTTACCTATTTCTGCATTAGGAATGCCTCGGATGGCCTACTGAAGCCTTGGATCAATTGAGAAGGTAGTTGTCCATGAAGACAGCAGTCAGTTGTTCTACAATACCAAAGAAGGATGGGACATGAAGTAATCAGACCCCAGATGCTTGGTTGAAGCTACAATTAGTCCAGAGACAAGAGAAAGGCCTTCACCCTAGTAAGCTGACACAGGGCAAGATTTAAAGAGCTGTGCTCTTGTGATGATGCACAGGGACAGAACGAGTGAATGAATGAAATTGTGATGTTGTTGCACATTCCCCTGGCCCCACGTGCTCACTTTGCTCTTTCTTCTCATTCTCCCTCCTTCCCTGTCCTTTTGTTTTGTTTAAAATTTAACAAGGTCTGGAACAGCGGAGGGCTGAAGCGGGCATCCGGGGTGTTTTGGCTCAGCTTCATGTCACATGCAGGGGCCATGTGAACACAGTGGCACTGAGGAAGAGAGGGAGGAGGGGTGAGGGGGTGCCAGGGCGTGAGGGCAGTACGAAAGAGAGGGAGAGAAGAGAGGGGTAGTGAGAAAACAAAAGACGGAAAGTCTTTAATCAGAGGAGCTGGGAAAAGTAGAAAAGTGAGAGGAGGCCAAGTCAGAGTTGATAAAAGACACCGAGTGTTTATGAGAACGAGACCACAAATGAAACAGGAACCGGTGACAGAATGGCACTGGGCAGAATAAGCACGTGCCACAGAGTAAAATCCACAGGTGAAGGACGCGAGAGAAAAGTGAAGGGTGACTTCCTGGTGCAGCAGGTGACACCTTCACGGTTTTTTTTTTCCAGGACCTGGGTAATTATCAAACTGCACAGCTAACAGAAAGACACAAGCAAACTGCCCTGTTGATGACTGAGATAAGCTGCACATGGGGCACTTTTTCCTCAGTCTGTCATGGCTCACGTTGGACTTTCAGCAATACAGATCTCAAACACACCGCCACTCCCAGGCCACAGTTGTAAATAAAAATGCTCCTAATCTGTCTGCCTGCTTAAATAAAGGTTTCAATTTAATTAAATTATAGTTACTTTCAGAAATATTTGTGGACTGTACATTTGGATAAATTAACACAATAATAATTAAAATGCTTATTTTGAATATTTGAAACCCATGGGCCTGTTGATTTACCAGGCCATTAAAGCAGCTTGGGTGTTTTATGGCACCTTTCATTGTGCCAGAAGCTAAAATGCATGATCAAACATTAGGGTATTAATGCTTCATATCTCTCTGATGCATTACTTATTTGCATTTATGGCTTCTCTGACAGCATGCTGGGTTCACAGCAGTGACTTCCAAAAGCAAACGCTACAGCTGGAATCACCTTCAGCCCTTTTAGTTAACTGATGACAAAATAATTATTCAATATTTACTCTCCTTTGAGTTGTGTTTTTGGTCTCCACCAGCTGCTAAACCATTCATTTTCATTAAATAGTTACCATTTTTTTCTGTCTAGTGTTTGGTGATAGGCGGGTGGCCTACTGGGACTGCTTTGGAGCAAACAGTGCAATTAAAGGCACAAGAGTAAATCCAGACATTATAGGCAAATGGAATGAATGGCTATGGACATCCCCTTGTAGATTTTAAGTATCATTTTTGTATGCTGTGCACTATAGCATGCAACTAAGTTCCAGTAAATCACAGAGTTGTGGCTGCATCCTTCTTGTTTTTCCTCACCCTTCTTCTTTCATTCGGACACCAATGAGGAAGTAATGTTATTGTGCTTCAGCATTTTTGAGAGATATGAACTGGAAAACAGGTGATTTCATATCAGCAGCTCTGCCTACTTTCTATTAGAGCAGAGACCAAAGAAACGTGCTTGGCTCCACCTAAACACACCTTATCGAAGCTTTGTACAGATGACACAAAGATTCGGAAACAGTCTGATAACATTCTTTTCACAATGTTTGCATATCCGTCTATCTAATTAGCTTTTCTGTTTTGTTTCTGCGAGGCAGGACGATGGATCTGCAAAATACAAAATGAAAAACAGAGAGCCAAAAACCAAACTGATCCTTCCATCCATCTATTTTCTTCCGCAGGCAAAGAAAATAGATGCCAGCTGCCATGGGGCAAGAGGCAGGGTACACTCTGGACAAGTCACCAGTCTGACACATGGCTAACAGAGAGACAGACGACCATTCTGACTCATATCACCAATTAATCTAACCCCACTAACCAATGCTTGGACCGTGGGATAATGGTAAGACATGGAGAGAACGTGCACTATAGGTGGTGGATTCAAACCCAGGTCCTCCTTGCTGGGAAGCAGCAGTGCCAACCACCGAGTCGTCGTGCTGCCTGTGCTTTCAATCACTCATTGAAGGTTAATAAAAAGCCAAGAAACTTAAATTTCCAGGACAATGCAAACTACCCTTTCTGCAGACTAGGGCTTTGTTAAACCAATCAGTAAAGCACCACTGTACTGGTGCTATTTTAAAATCTCCCATCCAGGAACTGACACTGTTCTGTCCTGTACACTAGCAGGAATTTTTGGACCTCTTTAATGCTGAGAGCTGCAGATGTTGTCGGGTATTAGGGTGTTCTGCTGCTGATCAAAGCTGCATAAAGTGAGCCCCCGCTGGCCGGCTTCTAATCCCCACTCATGCATGTGGTCGGGCCAGGGGCTGGTGCCCAGCTTGGGGACAGTCCGTGACCCTGCCGAAGGGGGAACCCTTTCACTGTTTTTATTGGTGAACACCAACTACTCCTAACCTCCAAGGTTTCCGGGGAGCATTTTGCAAAGGCAGCTTGACAGACAGCTGAGAGGATGGGCTTCTCCCACAGGGCAGGAAAAGCCGCTGCCCTTCCCAACCCCCTTTCCCAATTCCCTATCTAAGAAGTGCCGGCTGGCAGACAACAGTGACATATCAGCGTGACATTGCTCAGCCTAGATTCACTTGTTTACAAAAAAAAAAAGAAAGACACTTGCAGTTGCATACGACCCTGTCTCTTTTTTACTTACAGTGTTCAAATCCACACACAGAGACAGCAATCAGAAAGAGGCTTTTAAGTGCGTTACGACCTCTAAAAGTATTGATGTCAGCTGTTCGTTTCTGTCTTTTATTAATATTAACAACACAATCACGAGGGTGGCTAGTAATTGTCGGAATGAAAAGCAATAAGCAGGGGAAGGATAGAGATATGGGAAGATAAACGCAAACTGTCAGATGGTGTGAGGGAGGAGGAGATGCGAGAAAAGATAGTGAGAGGAAAGGGAGGAGGATCGATCATGAGAGAAATTGAGAAAGGGAGGAAGATTCGGCGTGAGCGGAGAGAAGGGGAGGGCGGTAGGATGTCAGCCAAAAAGGCAATCTATATTAGACAGAGCACAGTTGCCCTGGCTTTAACTGCTACAAGCTGACACCACCATCCTCTCCAAGTCTGCCCCTGTAGACGCACACGTGAATCCCCCGAGATACTAACATCCAGCTCAGTGCCGAGGCTCTACGGTCACAATTCATTTAAGACCGCTTGTGCACGTGCGGCTCACATGTGAACAGAAATAAAATGCATACAGTAAATCTATTCTTTGATCGCTCGCTTTTCTCTTGGGCACAGAGACACAGTAGTGCACGCCAAAAAAACCTCAGTGCACACCAACACATGCGTATTGGATTTGAGCTCTGGAACGTGTGAAATCTGGTTACACAATTACATAATGACTCAGCAAAGGATCATTTAGAAAGACCATTAGCTGTCAGGCGAGGACACGGATGCGAGGAAGGATGAGGCAGCCCCAGTGCCTCACTTCTGCCGAGATGCTATGTAGACGTAGGTCCCTGCATGCAGATGCTGTGGTTCGACTGCGTTTCGTAGGTTTAAGTGAAAGCAACACTCGATTATTGCAAACGATAAAAATACACGGAGACAAGTTAAACATCATTTGAATAACAAAATTCATTCAAAGTAAACGACTGGAAGGCATCCTCACACTGTTACCATGATAGTCAGTGATCGTTCATAAAAAAACAAAAAAAGAAACAAAACCGTGACAACAATTGTGCAGACTGTCCTCCTTCTGCATTTGAAATATTTTCAAAGAAATGCAAGTGTGAGTGTGGGAGCAATCTGGCGCGGTGACTGTACGAAGGGAGCGACGTGGCACAGACAAAACCGAGTGAGTGGTTTTCTGCTTAATAGCTGCCACAGAGCCTGCTCGAGAAAGCTGGGAGCTTCATTAAGCCTTTAAACCCTGCAGAGTCCTTAAGTCATCACGTCACTAGCTGCTGCCTCCTCAGAGAGGGCCTGAGGTAACAGTGGAAAGATACTGTCCTGAAATGAGATTTCACAAAGCTTTGAGAGTAGCTGATCTATTGCAATCATCTTGAAATTTGAACTTTTTTCCACATCTGTATGCAACATAGCTACAGTTGGAAGTCCACCTGTCTCATTGTTATTATAATGAGTGTTTTGATCTTATTGCTGATAACAACAGAAAGCCACAGATCTATTAAAGACATATACAATAAGAGGTGATCAGTGCCAGGGCGCATTGGCTCTGGTGGCCCAACACAAAGGAAATAATATATATGACCATTCAATCAGCCATTATAAGGTCAGAGATTAAAAACTATTTGCTTAGGTTTAAATAAAATGTGGTTTGGTTGAAACACAACAGCTGCCACATCTTTCAGAACTTTGTTTCCCTGGTTGCCATGGTGACATCCCAGCGTGCTCTACAAAAAATACACGCTTCTGACATTAAATTTATTTCCTATTCAAATGCATTACACATAGGAAAAAAAAAACTAAAAATAGTTGCGGAACTTACAAGACAGATGTTGATAAAGTAAGAATAGTGCGGTAATTCTGCCTTTAAACAATACTTTCTGGAAGACTCAGCAGGAATATTACTGGTTAGATAATAATCTCCCATTTTTAGATGCTGCTGAGGTAACCGAGGAGATGACAAAAATGCAGAATATGTGCAGCGTTAGCCTTGGCCTTGTAACTAGATCCCAAAGCAATAAAGTAGTAGTTATTGCCCGAATTTTGCAAGTAAACACCTGAATTTCAGTGAGGCATGTTAAAGTCGGTCTTGAGGGTCTGCAAAACTGAAATAAAAATATATAAAAGCAGTTCATTACAAAAGGTGCGCTATAAATTGTTATTTTGAGAAACCAATATTATTCAGATTACAAAATTTAATGGCTACGATAAATGTGCACAGCTATAAACATTTTTAAACAGGAGGATATTACGTTTCATAAAACCAGAGTCATTATTGGCATTATCTCTGCTTTTATTAGTTCTTCATGGATGGTTTCTCCTGCCAAATTCACCTTCCTGGCAGACAATGGCAACATGGGAATTACCTGAAAATTGGGTGCAGCGTGCTGAAACAGCTATCAACCCTGACTTCCACAGACGCTCGAGCTATAAACCTGCATGCAACTAAAAGGAATTAATACCTTTATAGTTTTTAGCCCTGTGGTCATTAAGCTCACTCGTAAAGCACACCAGAGCTTCCCACTTTAGGCTTACACGAAACTGCTTTTCAAACATTTCAACTTTAATAGGGTACGAAGGGAGAGCTCACAAAAAAGTAGAGGGTATGCTTAAGTGCATAGATGAGAGTGTTTGGAAAGCTGAGTAGGGTAATGAATCTAAATAATTTAGCATGCTGCTTTGGTTTGGTTAAGAACTTCAGGCTCTTTGCCTCTAGGGAAACCCTGTTGCCAGTGTGCGCATGTTAGGGTTCAGTATGCCATTTCTCTTTCAAGCAAGTCTATACACTCACACACCTGCCTGTGGGTGAGGGAAAAGAGGCGTCCCATCGGGGGGGGCAGGTATCTTCATTACCTTATTGGACTGAGGATTTCCAGTCTTCAGAGAAAAAACTGTTACAGTAAACCTCCTAAATCCTTTTTATTCTTGGATGCCTGGCTGTTAAACTTTGTTCTCCCAGGTGTTACAAATCGCTCCTATTGGAGCTGAAAGAATCTGGGCCATTTTTAACTCTCAGTGGTGCCTCAACAGTTGTTTGATTTTGGGAGCCGAAAGGAGTGTTTGGGCCCCGAACAGACTTAACAAGCGGATTACCTGCATATCCTTGTTACTCATGGTTATAACAACAATTAATAACCCACAAATGACCCCTGTAGCTGAGTAGGGTTGGGTACTGAAATCTGTACTTTGTAGGGCACTGACTGAGACACATTGGTAGTAGTGATTCAGATTAACTCAGTGCAATTCACTACTACAGCGCATCTGGGTTAGAGGAAGAAAGATAGCGAAACCACGTGACGTCGCTACTTTGATATGCTGATAGACAACAAATACAGAAGGCAATGGCGGCAGCGAGCCAAAAGCAGCCTCTAGCGTGGTTACACTTTTCAAAATTCGACACAGAAGCTTGCCATGGCAACATATCTAATCTGAGAAAATACCTGGTTAAAGAACAAAACACATCTATAAACTGCAGAGTATGTTACATTTGATAGCCTGAAAGCCAAACTCACCGAAGGACCTGCAGCCAACTGTGGCATGTCTGTAGCCGACATATAAGCTGAATGCATAGCTGATGAAGCTTGTAGTCAAACATCAACACCTTCAGGTAATTAATCAGGTAGCTGGATAAGTTGATACTATGTCCCAAATCTTGTCAAACAGCACGTAACCACAACCAGTAATACTCTAACATTAGCATTTAATATTGTTGTATGCAAACACTGTGACAGTGACATCAACAAAACAGTTTCAAACAGCAGCCAAAGAAGAAGAAGGGAGACTCTTGCTAGATTTCAAGGTATTCACTCTTCTTAAAGTGAAATAAATGCAGTGTGTTTACAGAGTCGATGATTAATTGCGTTAAATAATCGTGATTATGATTTCCTTTTCCATAACTGAGCTGCCCTATCCTGAAACGAGAGATCAGAGATGCACCAAGCTTGTGCTCCAGAGGCACCGTCTCTCATGTTCAGAGGATTTTTGGTCTGAAAAAGATAAGGCACTTTTTGCTATCTGTGTCCTGCAACAGGCAGAGCTCAGACAGCCCTCTCTCTCACACACACACACACACACGCACAAAATGAAGAGACAATAACATGCTAATCATTGCAGATGTGCATTTTTCTTGATAAATGAATTAAACAATGAAAGTTTAGAATAAGTCCAGGTGTCCTTTAACTGTAGCCTTTTTGCAAGCGAGCATATATTCGATTTCTGTGGATGCGTGTTTTCTTTTTCTTTCTTTTTTTTTTTTTACATTTTCCCCCTTGTACTCAAATTCTAATAAAGCTGGCTTGGCATTACAAGACACTCCTGTGTGGGCAGCTCTGAAAGGATCACTCATCAGCCTGCCAAAGAGGACAGCGGCCCTTTGATCTAGGCAGCCTATATGTGTGTGTTTGTGTGTCTAGTAGGGCAAAGTGAATTTTATCATCTGGACACTGCAGAGTCTGTGTTCTCAAAGCATGACCTGACCCCTTCAAAGTCAAACTGGTCTCTGAAATGTCCAAAGGATCTGGCAACTCCTCCAGTTAACAGCCCCTTCACATCATCCTCCTGCTTGCCTAATCACACTGAGTTATTCAGTCCTTCATATGTCATTCTTATTAAATATATAGTACATCACAGTGGCTGCTCCCATACTTAATATCTAGGATGCCATTAAAATTGCATAGTGCTCTCACTGGGCAGCAGTGCAGTAAAACATAGTTTAGATACTAAATTTCCTGTATCAAAGGCCACTCTGCATGAACAGACACACAAACAAAAAGGTCTTTAGTGTGGCTGAGGCCTACAGCTGTGGCAGCTGTGGCTGAGATTCAGCCAACAAGTCAGCTGGGGCTAGCGCTATCGCCACTATCTGAGCAAAATCGAAGACAGCTCAACATGTGTCAGCACGGCATCCCTTCGTGCACCCCATCCCCCTCGGCCCTCTCACTCCCTTCTCAGCAGACGTGCTTGACATTCTAGAGGAGCCAGCGTACATTCCTCACGTGCTTCAGTGCCGTAAGGGAAACAGCAGAAGAGCGGGCTAAAAAAAAATCCCAAGGGCATCAGCAGTGCTTTCTCTTTACAGAGCATGCCTCTGTGTGTGTGTGTGTGTGTGTGTGGGTGTGTGTGTGTGTGTATGAGATCTGTTCTGTCTCTCTCTACATGTGGGTGAGAGCGGGACGAGCCTCTTT
>VOQJ01019322.1:2784-27062 GCA_015052665.1 Apistogramma diplotaenia
GTGACACCCACAAGAAGGCTTGTTGAGAAAAAGACAAGAATGAAAAAATCTGTTATCAAAGCAAAAGGTGACCACTCTGAAGAAAAAAAAAAAAAAAGACATTTATTTATATATTTATATTTGACTGGTACTGTAGATTTATCCTTTCCCCAACTCTCCAACTCTCTGCTCCCTGCCAAAAGTCAAAAATGAAATGCCACCTTTCCAAAAACTGTCAATTTCATTCTTTTTCAGGTGTATTTTGTGTAATATTCAAAATTTTCCATCCTGGGTTCTTTTCTATTCATTTCAAAATACAGATAAACAACCGAGCGATAAAACTGTAAAATCTATGTCAGGAAAGTGTTGATTCAAAAGTTTTAGGGAGCTCCGTCTAACCCTTTTAACAACAACTAGGGTCTTCAAAAAGAGCATTCATGTGATTCACCACCATTATTACCCAAGGTGGTTGTTACAGGCACAATAAATGCTATTTGTTATCAGGCTCTTTCTGCTCAGTCGAAGTACAGACAGTCTTCAATGTACAATCTGAAACAGTTCTACAGTTGCCTGACTTGCAGAATCCTTACACAATAACTCACAATATCTGCAACTCGATAATGCTGGACATGGAATCTCATATACGCATGTTGCTGATGAAAAAGAAAATGATAGCACAGTGAGTGACAGAGTGAAAGAATTCTTACTGTACTCCCATGTAATGCTCTCTTGTTTTTGCTTCACACATTTCCCCAAGGAGCAGCAGTTACAAATACAGTAATTACTAGGACCGTGCTGATGGACGATGACATCAGAGACTTGGATGGTAAAAGTTATTGGCAACGGCTGGCCAATCATGGTGATGTTCATCAAATTTCCCAACTATCAATATTCGGAGAATCCTAACATTAAGTTCAAATCGGTCTGCGTGACATGAATCTAATGTGTGTGTGTGTGTGTGTTTGTGTGTGTTTATTCCATCGTCACTGTCAAATGAGAGAAAGCAGGAATAGCACATTTCTGACTGTTGGGTTTATTTTTAAATCCGCATTTGCAGAGACGCTCGTTTATCTCGACTCCTTAACTTTTTATCCCCTATTGGGCATTTTTTTCAGTTGAAAAACTCGACAGTGAAAGGAGCAGATGAGACAAGTGAGACGTACACAGGAAGAAAACAAAGTCTAAGTTTAAAAAGCTGAAAATTATGACTTGCCATTATAGCTGTTTAGCTGATACCCATCCACTTAAATTCACTAATTATTTACTTTCAGCTGCTCCCTCATTCACAAAGAGTCACAGCAGGCAGCTCCACGTTTGATTTGGCAGATTTTTACACCGGATGCTCTTCTCGATGCTACCCGCAAGATATTGGTGTCTCCTCCCTGTATCAAACAGGCGATTTTTCACATGTTAGGCAAATGTGTAAAACCACTACACTATGGAACCGCTACTTAAATTCATTAATTACAGTTAGCTGCGATCAGCTTTGTATGCCAGCGTGAAAACATTTATTCATACTGGAAGTGAGGAATAAACTCCCAATGCTTCGGTTTTATCATGCACTCCTCTTTTTTTATGTGCACTTGGCCCACAAATTGTACGTTGCAGAGGGTGGAAAGCACTACCATAATGGTAGGCTCCTCTGCTGCCTGGCAGCTATGCTATCGGTCATCGGTGATGCCACAAGGGGGGAAACAGGATGACTGGACTATGAAGCAAATCGCCCAACCCTAGTAATTACAGACACTGAGAAAAAAAATGAATACACAAGTGAATAAAGTGATATATAAGCAAACAACAACTATACAAAAAAAATCTGTAATGGAGGTCAAACATCAGCAAATGGGTTCATGCAGTCCTGAGTCAGCAGAAACATGGTTTTTATACTGCAGCATGCTATAAATCTCAACATGCTCAGTATGTAACATCTGTGGGAGTGAATTATTTTAGCTGAAGAGCAATACAAGGTAGGAAAAGTGGGGACCATTGTGGCTCACATTAAATTGAGCCGAAGCTTCATTCTTCCATGTGAACAAAAGTAAAAGCACTGCAAAAGGAAAGCAGTCGATACTGGCCAAATTATGAATGCAAGTGTTCTTAAAAAAGCCCTCCGTGAAGAAAAGAGACTTGAATGAAGGCCGTAGATTCACATGCATGGCTGACTCCATATCTCAGAGGAACTCAGAGCGGTCTGATCGACTTAATCCTTTTCCACATACTCGATCTATACTGTCAAGTCATTGAGTCATCCAACCAGTGCAACCACCCTTTCCTTTCCACTATACCACCACTCAACCTGACCACCATTCTGAAGCAGTTGGACTGCAAATGTGTTACCAGTTGCTGTTAATAGCAGCCATAAATGAGAGTCAGGATCTTATAGGTCAAGAATTTTTGAAATTTAAAAACACCATTTTAAGAATCTTCTGAGTAATGTTTTCTGTGGATCTCTGGCAGAGCACCAGCTAATTTCTAGGAGACAATTTTGGAAACATCTAAAAGGTCTATGGCTTCAGGCTACATATAATGAAGTGGTGCATTTAAATGAGAGACAGCTTGGGGACAAGGGAGAACGCTTTACTCAGATCAGTAAACACTGAAATAAAACAGAAGCTTGAGGATGAGGTTGAGTACGGGAGGAGAGGGAACTGTAAGAGGGGAAACAAAAAACAACCTGTAAATATTGGACATTTTAAGAGAGGTAGAGATTAAAGAGGATAGCAAGTGAAAATGACAAAAAGCCACAGTGGGAAATGAGATGATTGCAAAAGAACTTTTCCCAGTGGATTTTAAAGGAGTATGAGGATGAGTGAATGATGCAGGCATAAAATACCTCTAACATCTCTGGCAATGTATGATAAAAACCAAAAGAAAGAAAGAAGAAAGTTGTGAATAAACTGTTTGGAGATTTTATATAATGACAACTTGATATTCAAGCTAAACCGGTGAAAATAAAAACAAGAAGAAAAACAGACACAAAAATTAAACCACTTTCAAAGGAGCCTTAAAATGTGACTCCTGTGGCCTAGATATAGAATAATGCATGGGATGGTTTTACTACCCCCCAAAAACAAAACAAAAAAAAAAACAAAACTGCCATCTCCCAACACTGGAGCCAATCTGCTGAAAATAATATTCTGGCAATTTTCACCATGGCAACCTAATGCCAGTACAGGCTGTGGAGAGCTGTTCCAGATCAAAAGGGGTTTACAGTATGGCTGTGAGGCAGTGAGCAGGAGCAGAAGGTTGCATCAAATCCCAGGATGACTGAGATAACTAATTACAGAAACAACACACACACACACACACACACACACACACACACACACACACACACACACACACACACACACACACACACACACACACACACTTAGAGAAACTAATGCCAGACATAATATAACCATTACTTGCTTAGTGGTTATAAGCAATGCTTTAAATGGATTTTTAGTAATATTGTTCAGCATTGCATGTGAGTTTATGATGCTTGTGAGGTTTATATTAAAAAGTCAGACATATTGATGTGTCTAACAGTGTGCTGAAGCTTCAGATAAACACTAGAATGTATTTTAACATTGAAGGACCATAAATTTTGCCCCTCAACAAAGACATTAAAACTGCTAGCAAATCTGGCTGCAATGGTCATATAAGCACCCGACTTTAAGGGTGTGGTTGTCAGACTGTGACGTTGTCCTTCAAATATGTCCAAAACATGCAGTTTAGATAAATGTAAAACATCATTTTTTGAAATGCACTAACTAAATGTCATCGACTGAAAAAAAAAGATCCAAACAAGTGTCTGGGTGAAAAAGCTGTGGCCTTGAGAAATGATTGAGCTATTAAATAACAAAGAAACTCTTCAATTTAAAAATAAATAAATAAAATAAAAAGAGGAAAAAAAAATAAAAAAAATCATGATTTTGTTTCCCCCCCCAGTGATTTACACACTGCAGCCAAGCTTTTTTCCCCCCAAACACACTTTCAGTTCACCTTACATAGGAAAGAGTCCACGTTTGAGACTGAGAGGAGGCAAACCCAGCCAAAGGGGATCACAAGCCTGGTTAAATGGGGGGGCTGCATTGGGAAGGGCACTTGGCACAAAATCTGTATTAAATTAAAACATGAAACACACTACATTGCTAAAAGTATTCGCTTATCTGGCTTCACATGCATATAAACTTGAATGACATTCCATTCTTATAGGGTTTAATATGATGTCGGCCCACCCTTTGCAGCTATAACAGCTTCAACCCTTCTGGCAAAGGGATTCTTTAAGGTTTAGAAGTGTGTTTATGGGAATTTTTGATCATCCATCCAGAAACGCATTTCTGAGGTCAGACACTGATGTTGGATGAGAAGGTCTGGCTCGCAGTTTCCAATCTAATTAATCCCAAAGATGTT
Source organism: Apistogramma diplotaenia (assembly GCA_015052665.1). Taxonomy (NCBI): domain Eukaryota; kingdom Metazoa; phylum Chordata; class Actinopteri; order Cichliformes; family Cichlidae; genus Apistogramma; species Apistogramma diplotaenia. The sequence continues at coordinate 7,165 of VOQJ01019322.1, forward strand.
CTTTTGGGTTGAGGTCAGGACTCTGTGGAGGCCAAGTTCTTCAACATCAAACTCATTCAGACAAGTCAGACAAACCCAGACTTATCCATTAGATTGCCAGACGGAGCAGTGTGATTTGTCTACAGCGAACATGTCTCCACTGCTCTAGAGTACAGGGGCGGTGCAGTTTACACTAGGGCTGGGCGATAAAACGATAATGATAATGAATCGCGATAGACACATAATCAATATCAATAGAAAATGCGCTCGATAGAACGTTCAATATATATATTTTTTTATTGGAATAAACCAGAGAAAGGATTCAGCTTTAAATGCACCCGCTTGTGAAGGAAGATTGGTTGGTCGGTCCTCTGGTGCCTAGCAACGTATAGAGTGACACGCTAATAGCCAATCATGGAACAGTATCAAACTTGGTTGTGCCACCTTGTTATCTTGTGCACGACCTCTTGTTTGTGTAACTTTCTTAAACCGGCGTGACGTGAGACGCCTGGCAAAAAGTGGAATATGAGCGCAACAGCGAGCGAAGAAATTGTGAATAAAAAATGGAAAGGTCAGCTCACCAGTATGACAGTTTTTAGGATTTTTTTAGTCATATGTACTCAGACCAATGTTGTCTGCGAATTGTGCAGGACTGTTGTCCCCACCAAGACCGGCAATACGACTAACTTGTTTTACCACCTTAGCTGATCACCCTTTGGAGCGCAGCTGAGTTCGTTAGCAACCAGCATCTACTGTTGCAAGACTGCAGCAACAGACCACTATGGAAAGGTATTCCACATCAGAGCCTAGCACTAATATATATAAGGATAAGGGTAATTTTAATTTGAGTGTTTTTCATGGTTGTATTGCCATTTCTGAGGAAGGTTTAAATAATGTCAAAATAAAATGTTTAAATATAGCATATTTTTCTACTAGTCCTTATTTTAAATAGGTAAAAAAATATTCAATAATTATCTATATCGACCGATATGAAGTACTTCACCACTTCATCTGACGCTTTGCATTGGAAATCCATTCCATGAAGCTCTTTACTGTACTGTTCTGGAGCTAATCTGAAGTTTCAAAGTCTGTAGCCAGTGACTCCTCAGCATCCACTGACCCCGCTCTATGATTTTATATGACCTACCACTTCATGGCTGAGTTGCTGTCATTCCCAATAGCTTCTACTTCGTTATAATACCACTAACAATTGACTATGGAATATTCAGCAGTGAGAAGATTTCACAGCTGGACTTGTTGCACAGGCCGCATCCTACCATGGTACCACTGTGGAATTCACTGAGCTTCTGAGAATGACCCCATTCTTTCAGAAGAATTTGTAGAAGCAGTCTGCATGCCAAGGTGATTTATCTAATTGGAACACCTGAATTCAACGATTTGGATGGGTGAGTGAATACTTATGATAACATATTTCAGTCATTTTTCCTCCTATAGTATCAAAAACGACATCAAGTATTTTCCTGTACTGAGTTTGAAATTGTAGTACTGTGATAACCCCATTATCTAATGTCCAACAACATGATCAGCTTGGCTATTAGCAAACCGTTATGTGTCATTATAGGCTTTTATACACCATTTTTGTCACACATTTGTTTTCATGTTTATAAAAAAATACTGTTTGACTTTAAGTGGGGAACACATGCTGCTTACACATATAACAAAATGTATAGAACAAAATCAAAGAAACAAACAATTCTAGAAATTCGATTTCAGACTATAAAGATACATGAAAATTTTTAGAAAAACCTTCAACCCCTGAACCTAGCAGTCCTATGGGGCATTTTGCTGGCATGGTTTGAAGCACTTGTCCACCTAAAAGAAATGCACCACAGATTAATATCAAGTTATTCTGGGTGATCATCTTTATCCTGCATTAAATCCTGATGAGAGTGGTCTCTTGCATGATCAAATTCCCTTCCATCCATATAGCAGAAATGATTCCTAAATGAATAATGAAGAATGAAAGTGATGTGAATCATATGTCATGATTTCAGCCTGAGTGAAACACCAGAGATTTAAGATAGACTGTGCTGGCCAGCACTCTCCATCATGAACTGATGTAATATTTTTTCTGGAGAAACATGCTCCACTGCTTCAGTAAAGCCCTAGAGAATTTTAGAATCTATGCTAAAGGTGCAGTGAAGCTACCGTGGAAGAACAATGGTGGAAAACGCTTCACAGACCACCTTATGTTGGTTTTTCCTTTACTTTACACAGTGTGTAGTCAAACACAGCTAAAAGGAAAAAAAGCTTGAAATTCTGTTGAGAGTCAATGTTTTACTTAGAATCAATTCTTGGAAACATTACAATATATTAGCACCACTTCAGACCATCTCTTTAGTTTCATTAGTGCCAATGGCAAGACTTCACAAACTTCTATTCAGAGAAGCACTTTCCACTTTTTCTTCAAAGTACTATGGGGGATAGAAATCAGTAAATACTGCAGGTATGGGCACTGCCTGTCTATATGCTGGAGAACAGTGTAATATGGGTTTATGGTTGGGCCTACAGGGTTGCAGATATGAGAATAAATAAGATGTGAGGATAAAATTCACAACATCTAAGAATAGAAACACATAATGGAGAGAAAACAAAATGGAAAAACTGAAATGGAGAAACACAGGGCGAGAGAAACAAAGAAATTGATTGAGAGAGAGAGACGTGATGTTCCTTTTTTGAAGCTATTAACTTAAAATAAGGGGAAAAACAAAACAAGTGAGCCAAACCAATTACACATCCTCACACACACACACACACATCCTTCCCACTGCACTTAATCCTTAAACACTAACGTCGTGTGATCGTCACCCAAGTGATTTTAGGAACTGATGGTAGGATTTTCATTGTGTTGCTGCTGTCAGTTGCATGTAGAATTCATACGGTCAAAAAAAAAAAAACTTTACTGGACAAGCCAGAAATAAGTTCCCAGTTCCATTATTTATTTGTAAGGAATTTTTTACATTAACGATTCCCCAGTTTTCCCCCAATTTTAGAGCTTTTTGTTGGGTCCCCCCATGACACCTTCTTTAATTTTATGAGATGTTGTTTGGGGGAATTAAAGAAGATGGGAGGAGCCTAAACTTTTGACTCCTCCAGTCCGGTCTTTCAGAAAATGCTGTTGCCTGGTTCACAAATTATCTTTGTTATAGAACACGGCGCATTAAACATGATGACCTGTGCTCTGAATTTTTTACCGTCCACGAGGAATTGTCCCAGGGATCTGTACTATTTATATCAACAACAGGGCTAAATGTGCTAGGTGTAAACTTGCATTTCTATGCTGATGACACAATTATTTACTGTTACTATTCAACTTTTATTCAGACCCTTGAATCCCAGCAGAAAGATCTGTTGCTTTTCAGAATTCATTAATTAACTTAAAACTTGTCCTCAATGTAGACAAGACTAAGCTAATGGTATTTTCAAATTCTAGGAAGAAGCAAAAATTAAACCCCTCAGTGTTCACATAAAATAGAGTTTGTGCACACTTATAAATATGTAGATCTTCTGATTTATGACTGAAGCTTCAGTTGGGTTTTTATTTTCAGAACAAATTTTCTTTCAGTACAAAAAAAGTGGCTTCTTGCTGCAACTTTTTTACCTATGTTGAATTATAGAGACTTGTATATGAATGCCTCTGTTCAACGTCTTCTGATGGTTGATACCGTTTACCATGCCTCCCTCAGATTTATTACCGGCTGTAAAGTGTCAACATATCACTGCGACCTACACGTCCGGGTGGCCTGCTTTGGACTTCCATCTATAAGGCATTACTTGGATTACCACCAGCCTATATTTGTGCTTTAACTACACTGAGAAGTGATGTTCCTTCTTTATTCTGTTCCCAGAATGAGTTGCTTGCTGCTTTCTGTTCCAGTTGCCTGCACCGAACTGGGTGAAAAGGCTTTTGTTTATTCTGCGGCCTCCTCATGGAACAAGGTACAGTAAGATTGGAAACTGACTGAGTTAATTTCCTTGAGTACTTTTGAATCTAAATTGCAAATTTTTGTGGCTAACTCCATAACATGTACTTGATTTTTTAAAAATTATGCTTGTACAATTTTAACCATTGTATGTCCTTGCTCGTGTATTTTAACTATGTAATTTTTTAAAAGGTGTTTTGTATTTGTGGCGGCCCATCTTGGCCAGGACTCCCTTGAAAAGAGATTCTTAATCTCAAAAGGGACATTCATGGTTAAATAATGGTAAAATTAAAAAGAGTACTTAAATTTGGCATGAAGTGCTGTACTCTAATATATTTTGATCGAAGTAAGTTTTATCGGGTGTATGACATTAGTGATAGTGTTACAAAACTGCACCTTAGTGTTCTAGGGTTAGGGCAAGTTAATGCAAAATAAAAATTAATAACACTGTTTAATATAACTAGCCTTTCAGTCAGAGCTCACTTTACAAATCACATTCAAAGAAAAAAATTATTCTTACTGGCAAAACAAACAGCCTTAAAAGCATTAGTGCCAAGTCTTCATGCACTTATTGCTGGTGTGTTGTGAAAATCTCCTACAGCCACGACACGCTGACAAAAAAAAGGAGTTCATCCATGTGAGATATATTTCCTAAATTTATTTTGTCAATTTGTAATTTATGCCAATACAGCTCACTGAATCACATCAAGAAAGGGAGCAAATTGGCCAATTGGTTGATGCGTCACACAGTGGGGAAGGCATCATGCAGAGTAATGACAGCTGTGGACTGCATTACTTTTCACCTAACACAGAAAAGTTGAGTCTGAAAGAGTATTTTAGTATAAACTGAGACAAAATGATTGCACTCTTGCTGAATGGGAATGGCCTGTAAGCTACACTGAAGCCACAGGAGTGTTCTCCTGCAGTTTTGAAAGCGGGCCCCCACCTGGGGAGTTGACTGTGGACAACAAAGCTTTTATTTCAGATTACACTACAGCCACGTGTTTACAGTCAGTTAAACTATAAATAGAAAGAAACCGGGAAACCCAGATGGAGAGAGATAGAAAGACAAAGAGACGCCGCGAAAGGCTGTGGCATTACATGTCTAATCCAGGGTGATTCAGTCTGTCACCACCCACAGAGCCTGCCCATCCTCACAAAAACAATGATTTTGACTTAGCTCACCAAGAACGCAACATGACATTTAACTGCAAACCCTGCCGTGGAACTCCCACACAGACACAAAGCAATACAGAGGAGGGAAAAAAAAGTAACAAAGATACAACAAACAGATGCAACGATGCCGTTAAAACACAAATCTTGATGACATTTGCACTGCACCGGTATGTAGCACATGAATAATGATAAACACACACACAGACAAAAAAATTAGGCTGAAAAATGGTAAGTGGATCTACAAATACATAAAAACAAACCAAGACAATAAGGTGTTTCTAAGCACTACAGTGAATAAACAATCAGTTATATGATGATGATCCTGTAATCACATTAGTGATAAAAATCCAATTAACTCCTGATTATACATCAGCCTCTTTCCTCTCCACAAGCACCCTATAGAACAACCACCAAGGATGATGGGAAAATGAATAAGTCATTCCCCCTCTAAGCTGCCAGCTCTACAAAGTATTGCCTAACTCATACCCTCACATAACCCACACTACACTGCCAGAGAGCAGATACTGCACATAGCCTGTATATCATCATTCTCTCATAGCACCCACTCAGGAGAGACTAAAATAAAACTTATTTGGGTGCCTCTGTAAAACAATGACTTAAGATGCACTCCTACAAAATCTAATTCCAGATAATACTAAATTTCTTCCAGTCATCCAGCACTTTTCAGTCCATATCATCATGTTACACTAGCTTTGCTCCTTTCCAAACTTGCAGCCATCTATAACCGCTGTTTGAATATCTGCCTCTCACATCCAAAGTCGAGGATAAAAAAAGAAAAAACACTCCACTTTTGGAAAAAAAAACGTGCTTAAAGGCTTGGCTGGGGTGAGGTAAGTGGGTTTTTCCCCTTATAGACCACGCTTCAAAATGAGGCTGCAATTCCCTTTCATTCTTCGGGATCTGACTTTAATTTCACGTGCACTAAACTGACAATCTGCCACATGGAATCACAGATTTAGCAACCCAGAGTCGTCTTAGAGGATTCATTTCTCTGCCTTCTTCCAGCATCTCTCCATTTCACGTAATCGCTAATTAGCAGAAATCGAAAAACTAAATATCAATCCTTTAATGAAGTGGTATTACAGGCAGGGGCTCAAAATGCTTCTGTAGCTGGGTGAAATGAGGGCAACAGTGAAAAACACAAGGGAGAAACTGATTAAAGCTTCCTTTTTTGGAGGGGGGGTGATCATATTGGAGGAATATGAGAAAAAGAGGCATTACCTCATTCTGAGGAGATATACTTTTTTGGCTCTAGAGTATATATCTGTATTTCGTGAGCAGAAAAGGGTCATTTTACCCAATTCTTTAAGGCTATAGATTGATTATCTAGAATTTAGTGAATCATTTTGAAGTATAAATCTGTTAGGGGGCCAGTATACTGAAGCTTTCTTTAACCGTGCACTGCAATAGTTTTATACTGTTTAAGACCGAAGCAACTGCAGTATCTGCATCAATAGTAAAGAAACTGCAGATTTAAGAATGACTTAAGTCCCTTAGAGAGGCTCAACATTAAGCCGCATGCGTGTGACTTAATAGAATGGACGTAAAGAGCATTTCCTAGTGACACAAGTCTAATCTTGTCCAGATTGTCAAAGAAACCTAAACTACAACTATTCGCTAGGATAAAAGACTGAAAACTTCGGGTTTTCACTCCAGCCAAAACCATCTTTGACAATAAAAAGGAAGGGAAGATAAGCCCGATTTAATTTTGCAAACCTCTCTTTCATAGAATCCTCTTTATTTGAGGTGGATAGAGGTGGGATGGGAATATGCAGAACCTCCTACGCATATTCTTAAGAAGTAATCCATAGGGCTGTTCAGTGGCGTGCGTGCGTGCGTGCGTGTGTGTGTGTGTAGCACTCCGGCAGCTCCACAAAGACACATGCAAATGAAGTAAAGTCTCAAGTGGAGCAACAAGGGAAAAGGGGACCAAATAGCGACTCACTGTCAAGTGCTGAGCACAAATATGAAAAAGCTTAGCCTTGGAAGCGTTTTGATATGCGAGGGACCTAATACGCTGAAAGAAAAATAAGTCACTACTCCTTCTGCTTCTCTCCTTCCCATTCTTCACCTTCTGACAGTTGTTTTTCTCTCCCGTATCCCAAAACTGTGATACAACAGTTTAATTAAATAAAAATGACTTGGCGAGCTTAAAAACTGCAACTGAAGTGCTAGCAATAAAATTTAACTGGCTACATCATAATTAAACAGAACCACCTCCCTTCAGACCCTAAAATATCCTTATTATTCCCATCCACTATTCTGGAAGGGCACGTGTGTGCCAGTATGGTAAGAAGTCGTGCATGCCCCACTTAAGCTACAAGAAGTGGAGGAGGCCAGACTTTAGCAAGTCACTAAAAAAAGGAATATTCTGTAGGTGTCATGTCAGGCTCTCTGACACTCTGCTTTGATGTACACTTGTTTTGTAACACAGATATATACCTGCTCTACAAAGCTCTGGCTGTGTAGTGCAACGTGAAATGTAAAGGGAAATAGAGAAGGTAGGTAGTAAATAGGAAGAAAACTAGTGCAAACATGCACTTGCAGTATAGAGTATATAACAGTTTAATCACAGTAATAATAACAGGGTAATAGAAGTAGAACTTACAGGGCCGTGGTTGATGAAACCATGTTCCCTGGCAATGCGGTCAGCCTCTCCAGGTCCCCCATTGACCTGGACAGCCCACGTGTTGGTGTAGACCTTTGCAGCATCAATCCAATTCAGTTCAGCTGTCAGCAGGACAAAGGCTGTCCACAAGAAGAGCAGGGCCACCCTGGCATCCATTAAAAGGAGAACTTCACAGGGCAGTTTATCTGTCCGTCTGTTGCTGTATCCCAGGCAGAGTGGGGATGCTCCACCTTACAGCAGCAAAGTAGAACACTGGCCTAGAGATGAGAGGACAGAGCAAGCTATAAACAAAAACATGGCCTTCTTAACTGGGTCACTCTTGGGTCTGAATTACCTACCGCAGATACCGTTCACAAAGCAAACCCAGAACTCCCTCGAAAATAGACACCACACCCACCGACCTTATCATGCAGAAAACTTAGCTCACTGTGTGCTGTCAAACACTGAGGAGAAGACCACGTCTTAATAAATGTGCAAAGCATAAATATTAGGTCAGAGACAGACAAGAGCTCTGCCAAAAACTAAATCATTTTCCAATTCTCTTTCATTTTTTTGAGACTTGAAATGGTAATGTATGATAATGATATACAGTAGGCATGTTGCTGCAATACAGGAAGAGCTCCTAGCAAACCAATACACAGCTACTGGCAAAAAAAGACGAAAGGTTTCCGAGGAAGAGAATATTTTAATTCCTACTCAGACACTACTCTTCATTATGGGGTATTCCATTTTTTTTTAATATCAGGCTGCTTATTGGGTATGAAAAGGTACTTTCAACACATTTAACAGAATAGTAAAATAAGCACGATAAAACGGACCATTATTTGAGCAGATGTTCAAATGAGGAAGATTTTCAGACTGAGGGAAGTCTACTGGCCTTTGATTTGTAACTCTTTAGATCATAAGAAAAGAGCCTATAAGTCAAACATAAGAAGGAAAGCTTTAAGGTAAGTTAACTGACTCAGAGTGTGAAGACAGATAAGGTGTGGGTATCTGCTCGGTGTATGAACTCATCCTGAGAGAGAAAAGAAAGGAAACCATGCAGGCCTAAACGCCTGTCCAGTTACACTGCTGATCCTGGCAACATAATATCACAATATCATGTGTCAATCCCTGTTATACAGTTAACTCATGCGAAAAGAAATCCAATCTCAGATGTTGGAAATTCACTGAATTTGCAACAGAAACCCTCCAAGTAGGCACACGAATAGAATCAGAAATTGGGAAATCGGCTGACCACACAGACACATCCAGAGGATCTATGTCAAAATTTCTGAACATCTGGGTTTACTGCAAGTGTCGTACGAGCCTGTAGGGGCACCAGCACTGAGAATTTATTGTATTCATCTTTTTGTGTGTACAACCGTTAAGTTAGGTTAGCCTTTAACTACGTTAGTAAAGTGTATAACAGAAAGTCAGTTAACCTCCAGAGATATCATTCTATCCAGTTAGGAAGCACGAACTATTATACACATGTGATAGATGTGAAAGACTGAGGCTGCAGTGGCATCTGTCACAAGCGGTCAGTGCGAAGCTGCTCTCATCTCTGAAGAGAACAGGATGCCAGTGGCGGACCTGCCAGTTCTGGCGTTCTCAGGCGAATGCCAATTGAGCTGCACAGTGCTGGGCTATTGGGACCTCATGCTACCCTTGTGGAGCCTGATTCTGTGTATGTTTCTGACAGTTTGGTCAGAAACATACACGGGTAGTCCACTGGAGGTCATGCTGTAGGGCTCTGGCAGTGCTCCTGTTGTTTGTCCTCACACAAAGTGCTGGGCTGATGCCCTTCTACGACCCTGTCTGACTCTTCTTGCGTAAAGGCCTTTCTCCTTGTGGTTCCTAAATGTGCAGACTGATACCCCATAGGTTTAACAACCTTTGTATAATAATGTGATGATCAGTGCTCTCAATGGTTTTTTTTAGCAGTCTCATTACAATATGCGTGGGCACATACTCAAACTCTCTCAGCTTTCCAACACTAAAACCCTACAACACTTTATCTAGTGCCACCATCAGGTACCTTTAAATATGACAGTGAGTGTCTACTGCCTTCAGTAGCACCCATTCACTTAGGTACACTTTTTTGTGCACAGCTATTTAGGTAATACACCTGGCAGGTATTCAAAGGACTTGCGCCGTCTCTTCATGTTATTAAGATGATAGCTTTGAGAAGGCCACACAATGCTGAGAATGCTGTGGATAAAAATATGGCAACATTTTAGTTTAACAACGCAACTAGAAACATTTTATCCCACATCTGGGCAAGTTTCAGCCTCAAGCCTTCAGTTCTGCTGGAAAACAGTGTATTGCTCCCTATAGACAGGTTTGTTACTTTCTCAAGCGAAGGTATCTTGGCATTTTTTTCACGAGTAATGGGTAGATGGAGCAGTCAATCTACATTCAGACACTCGTTTACGGTCATGAGTTCTGGGTAGCGATAGAAAGAATGAGGTTGTGGATGCAATTGGCTGAAAGTATTTTCCTTTGCAGGGTGCCTGGGCTCAAGTTGCACTCACACAAGGCCAATCATACCATGCAAGGCCACATTTTACCATCAAATTCTAGTTTGTTTGATTAGTGCGATTGCTGTGTATTGTGATCTGACCTGCTTGACGTGGTGGACCTAGGTGAGGTTCTGTGGTACTCATGTTATGTGATTACTAATTGTGCCCACACACAGAACGCTATGCTTTGTACGACCACAGCGAAAAACTGTTTAGGTAATCAGCAAATGTTTAGTGCATATGAGAAGACAGTGTGGCACCACTTTCCCAATCCAGCCACAAAATCTTTGAAATCGTGAACCTCATTGTGCTATGCAAGCATGTTTTTCAAGCATGCTTTTAGAGTACATGAAAGAGAGTGCATGAGAGTGAGAAAGAGGATTTGAGATGGTGAGATGAACCAATGTGTATGTGGATCCAAATCGCTAGGACCAGTGTAAGCGCAGGCCAGCGAGGGAGTGGGGACTATCATGCTTGCGCACAGTATAAGGCAGCCATACCTAATGTGAGTGCACCCATAGAAACTGAGTGGGATGCTCGTACATCTGAGGGAGCTTGGAGCAGATCCACTACTCCTTCATGTTAAAATCAAGCCATCTCTGGTTGTTCATGCAGCTAACAGTGAAAGGTACCCTAAGGACTTTGGGTTAGACCCAAATTCCTCCAGATACATTCTATGTGTCATCTGGCTTTCCAGAACCTCGGGATCCCGAGAAGGGATGTATGTGATACCCTGCTCACACCCTGCATCCACTTTGACAAGCGGGAGAAAATAAAAGATGAATTAGTGAGTAAATACAAATTTTCCTTTTTGACTAAAAGCCGTTCCTTCTGGACTGATCAGCTGACAAACTCCAAAAGAAATGCTACTGGCAGTAGGCATTTGGAGGTAGCTGCTATTTTTGCCTTAAATGCCTCACTTCCCAGAAAATACTCTCATTTGTTCAAACAATTAGCCCATTTATGCGTATTCAAACTATTCAAAGAGTAGATGCTCGCTGAATATGTCTGTGGCTTCACAAATGTGGTGTGGGTGTGATTTGAGCACAACAGAAGAAGTGGTGGAAACATGACCACGAGCTGTCACTCTTCCTCTGTAGTATTTCTTCTGAGCTCATTAGATGCTATGCTAGCGCCACAAAAACGGGAGCAGGGGTCTGCTGTTACTGTGACGGCTGAGAGGTGGAAGAATAGATGGAGAGAAGGAGAGAGAAAGAGAGGGGAGATAGAGGTGGTACTGATGGGGTCCCTCCCCCTCATACAGCATTGCGGAAAATAACAAGCACATTATAATACAACTCCCAAAACACCTTCTTTCAAAACGCAGCCTGGAGAGGAATTAACAAGTGGCTGCTACTCTTACAATATACATCAAAGGCCTAAAAACTGAGATGTAGCTTCAACCTTCAAACTAAAGAAGAACTAAGATTTCAGAATCTCAGCTGCAATGAAAATAGAAAATGAATTGCACGACCTTTTCGAGATTAGTACCTACAACTGAAGCTTCAGTGAAAGCGCAGGGATGGATAAACGAGCCACGGTTTGCTAAAATAGCGTGACACATGTGAATTATTAATTATTTCTGTTTCAAGTTATTGTCAGACCTCTAAAAGGTTGTTAAATAGTGCCTGTTGATAAGGAGGGCAAGAAATCTTTGATTTATTTATTTTTTCACAAAGTCATTTCTTACCGCTGGAACAGAGAAGCAACAACATCATCAGGCTACTTTAAAAAAAAAAAAAAAAAAACTTCTGCCATGACATTCTGTCGAAACAAATCAAAATCATGTTCTTCAACATCAACTACGTTGTCCTGCATGAGGAGGCTTCACATGAGCCGCTCCCATGGACTTGCTCAGTGGTCAGCAGAACTTTGCAGGCTTTGTTGTGAAAGCTCAGCACAGACCGATTCATGTGCTTTGACGCCCTCATTATTCAGGCTCTTTGAGATTAGAGGGAGATGGATCAGCAGTGCATCAGCAATGTCCGTTAATTAATGTTTTGATAACTTCGCTAGGCCATTAGGCTGCAGCCCCTGCGCCCGAAACACTTGCAGCAATAAACAGATTAAAAATCTGTTATGATGTAAACGGCTGAAAAATGGTCCACAGTTCTACTTTTCCTATATAAATATGCTGTGTTTTTTGCACTTTTGTCAGTATTTTGTCAGTACATCAACGAATATTATCAGTGGCAGTTCTAGCACACATATATGCATACATCTTTATAGGCTCCAAACAGTGACGCGTTGATGTATTGACCGAACGGCGCATCAGCTGACATCGGCATCGCTGACCGATATCGGGCTATCGACAAATCAGGTGACATTTACCGATGGCAGCGAAATGTGTTCCTGTTGTGTCACATCAATCAGCTGGGGTCGCGAGGGGCTGGAGTCTATCCTGGCTGACACTGGGCGACAGGGCTGACAGGCTGCTGCTCCGTGTGGCAGGGCTAACACCGACAGACAGATAACCACTCACACTAACACCTACAGCCCATTTAGAATCACCAGTTAGTCCATCGTGCACATCTCTGCACTGTTTGAGGGGGCATCTAGCAGATTCAAGCACCTGATCAGCGACAGTGTGCAGCCCTCCAGTTACATAAAAGTTTCTATATTTACTGTTACTGCCAACTTGCATAAAAATATATATTTTTGTCTGACAGCATGCCTATTTTCTTCAGACAAGGAAATTCCCAATTTTGTTCTCCTTCATTTGGAAAAGACTTGATTCCCACGAGCTCTGATGCAACTGCTTAGTCTACAGCACACTACTATCACAAGAATATTCCCAATAGGATAAATGTGATAATCTGGAGAGACGTGACAAACATAATGCAACAAAATAGCATCCACCTCTGCTGAGAGCTGTGAATAAAATACCCATTCCAGTCAACAACGTGTTCCAAACTTTCCAATCCATTGGAATCATTTCCAAGAATATCAGTTCCTTTGTTTTTAAAATTTATGCTGGAATATTTTTATAACAGCTGGGTATTACAAACACATGACGTCAAACTCATAGCAGTGGAGCTTTTGCACACCTGAGTCACAACAAAGCTTTTTTTCCTGCTCTGTCACACTGTTCAGACTCAGATAAAGTTTCTTTAATACTAAAAACCCAAGGAGGCCTATTTTTTTCCCCCCACACAAAAAATTAATCATATGTGAATCGATAAAGAGTCTGCAAGCTGAATCGATAAGAGCATCAGTATAGATCAAAAAGATTTTTTTTCATCAATATCCATTTCTTTGCTTGATGGAGAGGAACTGCCAATTTCCATTAGCAATGACAAGAACACAAAGCTGTGACAGACCATATGCAGCACTCCAGCTCTATTTCAGGCTGCCCAACAGCCATATCAACACCCACCATGTGCTCTGGGCCAGCCTCTCACAGAAAACCAAGCCACACAACTGAGCTGCAGCATTTGTGAAGTACCACTGACAGCCAAGTATCCTTTCCTGAGAGGGAAAATTGCTTCAAGTTAGAGTGCGATTGGAAAGCCAGAGGCACTGCACAGGCATGTTGTGCTCCATCAGGGCCGCGATACCCAGCTGCAAGTGAGCTGTACGGTGATCACCTGAGACGCGCTGTGTAGCGAGTGAGAACGCCATGACAGAGTACCACTAAAGCCTAATCCATCCCAGCTCCCACTGTCTAGAAGTTACAGAGATGGAAAAGCCTGATAAAAATGTTGTCTGGGGCAGCAGCATCAATGTGTCCAGGAGGAAGAATCAATTCTGTAAGTAATGTCCCATAGAAGGATCCAACCCCATTTTTAACAGCCATCTGAATCTTGGAATTTATCCCCCCCGCGGTAAACTTCCCCCTCATCTACAATACCCTCTTTCCTAGTTTACAGATGACTTATAATGTTGACACGTTTGTCTCCCTACTCATTTCTCCTTCGCTGCATTCCTGTTTTATGTGTCTTATAAACCATGTGCTGTAAAGAGCTCACACCTGTAAAGAGCTCACACTAGTACTGGATTTAAGAGTACAGGTGACAAACCAAGTGGTGAGTGGAGGCTGGAAAGTTTAGGATAGCCTACATAAACTTAAGAAGATACCTTTCCCTAGACCTAAAGGAAAGGTACAGAAGATCAGTCAGTCTTTGATGTGGTGATGGAGTGTAGTCTAAGATAGATGCCCCGAGCCATACTTTTTTGCCTCAACATCCAGTGACCTTGACTTCCTCCCTTGCTCCGCTTCCAGTGGGAATTGCATTAGAGGTACAAACAATATCACCCATAGGGTGCAGACAGCATCACTTTACGTTGAGTTTTGCTGCTCTTCAAACAAGCGCATGCACAGTGTTTAATGAGGACAAGCGCGTTGCTTGGTGATTTTTTTCAGCCCTGCCGGAGAAACAGAACTAACTGAAATTTACTCGCAATCTTCACCTTACACAGATAAATGTACTTGATGAGGTTTACACTCTATCTAAATCTTCAGGGTGAACAAGTACGAGAGCGAGAAAATAAAGAGACAGGCAGAGGACAGAGGAAAGCAGACTGCAAATCTGAATTAACCGAGCCAAATGAGACATTCTGCGGGAAACGGCACTGTAAATACAACACTTAAGACAATCACGTTATCTTACCACCAATAAACTTCTGCAGGGAGGAAGCGCGTTGGAGCAGAGCTGGTCAACTGTGTCACTAAGCCATCTTTTTCCAATAAAAAAAAAAAAAAAAGATTCTTCTGTAGTGGTTTTTTTTTATGTTACCCGGTATGGGGAAGGGTTTACCTGACTGGGAGGACTGGTGAGCGCTGCTGGCAGCGCTGGTAGAGACTGCTGAAATGCTCTCCGCTAATACTCCCATTGTTCCCACCCACTCCGCCACAGCTCCCCTCCCAGCTTTGAACACATCAAACTAGCGGATTTTATTTAAAAAAAACAAAACAAAAGAACAACAAAAACTAGCTAAACAGTAAAGCAACTGTCAGTCGTGGGAGTTACCTTAGCAAGTCAGATGCCAGTGAGGACCGAGACGGCATGCCTCCTCATCCTCTTCTTCTCCCTCCGTGCGGAGACTCCCATTCCTCCTCCTGCGGGTTTCACTTGCAACTTTACATTTAATCTGACGCTTCACGCCCTTTACTTGGTCCAGGAGATTAATTTATAACGCTACCCGCATGCGCCCATCCTCACCCAAAAGTGCTCAATTCAACTATCCCGTCTTGCTTGTCATCCTCCACCAACTTACAGCCACCATGGTTGTATTTTGCCAGTTAACTTCCACCGTCGAGCCCAGTTATTTCTTTAGAGGCTTCGTCTAACAGGTTTAAGTCATGTCACGTGGCTTGTTTGCGTACTAAAGTGCTGCTGGTTTTAATTTGCCCACGTAAAAAACAAATACCACGGGCAGACAAAGGGAAGTATAAGCCGCTACGTGCCAATACAATAAAGCGGTTCACGATTGGATGAAAATGACAACAACTTACCACAAACCCCTTTCGCCAGGAAATACGTCACGTTTAGAGCGAGCGGCTTATCGTGTGTGCTTGATTTGTACTACCGCAGTCGGTTAAAGGGGCGGGCTATTGTGGATACTCACCTAAAGTCACACTAATCCTCTTTTCATTCGACACAGAAGGCTAAATTCATGTCATCATATGATTTGTATATTTATGGTTAATAGCAGTCAGAAGTATAAACGAACACAAGAGTAGCTAAAATAATGATTAAATTAAATAAATGATTAATACACGATATGACTGTGTCAAAATTATGTTTGTTTTAAGATGCAACGATTTAATTCCGGGCCACGACTGTATCCAAATCACGCATCCATGCTTTCCGGCTGGCCGATTTGTAACCCTGTGTGCGACTGCCATCTTCTGGACATGTACTGAACTTACAAAAACGAACAAAACAGCACAGAGACCAGTAGAGGGGGCCACAACACAAAATTCCCCGTTTGCCTCTGACTCGCATGGTTGTGTCTACCCCGTTACAGCCTGGTATAAGTGAAAACCAGCCCGCTTTCAGCGGCTCCTGCGCTATAACACGGACCAAAGTTATCCCGGAATAAGGACAGCACGCATGTGCCGTCAACCCGGATGTAGATATGTTGGTACGCGTCTATTCCCCGTTTCTCCAAGTTATGACACAATTGCTGTAAGAAAGAATTAAAGATCTTAACCCCAGCTGGACAAACCTTTGCCACCCGAACCCGTCCAAACCGGGTGAACCAGCCGTGACATGTATCGTGCTACGTGGTGTCACAACAGAGTGACAGCACCACAGTAATCTCTTTGCGGAGAGCTGCATTTTGATTTAAGGTGAGAGAACACAAGTTGATGAAATACCGTGCATAACCTATAAATTGACAACATTAGTAATGCATTTAAAATCTATTGTGTGCCGACGTTCCTGAAGTTGAGGTAACAGCGGCCGGCCGCTCGTTTTCTTTATCATGATCCCGTGTTGCAGAAATCGTCCTCCAACTTGGATGATGGACTTTCGCGGCAGGAGGCATGAGCGAGGCAGCAACTGGACAGACCCGGAGATTGTGGAGCTGCTCCAGCTGTGGTCCGACGAGTCGGTGCAGATTGAACTGGAGAGTTCACTGCGCAACCAGCGTGTGTTTGACCGCATAGCCCACATTTTGCGTGAAAAGGGTATCTACCGCACGGGAGACCAGTGCAGGGAGAAGATTAAAAAGATGAAGCTGGAGTACCGCCGCATCAAGGACAACCACAAAATGAGATCTTGGAAGTTCTATGACGTGATGGACAGGGTGCTGGCCAATCGGCCGGCTATTACCTACTCCTCTCTGGGTGGAGCTGTCATAGCTCAACAGGTGTTTCAGAGCCCTGGGGCACCTGAGGCATACCTACAAGGAGTTCCAGCAGGCTCTTTTGGTCCTGCCTCCTCAGGTGGGTTTCTCTTTGGCCAGCCTCCAAAAGCTGGAGATCCGCTGGATATCAAATGTGAAGATGTGGAGGAGAGCATGCTTAACTCGGGCGAGGCACCACCTGAGATGTACTACGGATCTGGAGATGATCAGGAAACTGATGGGCAGTCTCTGCTGGAGCCAGAGGACACCCTGGGTCCAGCAGAGAGCACAACAAATACAAGAATTTCACCTTCAGGTTGTCATTCTATAATGCTTGTGATCATTGTTAAAATCAGCCTGTGCTCAGAGAGTGATAGCTAGCTGAAATCTTATTTCTCTTCTCTATATTCTTAGGTTTTAGCGACCTGAACATTGCTGGCTCTGCTACAGCCACCACCTTGGCTGGGCCCGTGGCGCAGGACACATCCGACGAGCCCAGAAAGGAGGGTCGTCATCAACAACCCTCAGCGAGACAGAGGAAACGTCGGCGGGGCGGTAAAGCATCATGGTGCCATGGCGGGGGTAGATGCGGTGGTCAGGAGAGACTGGATAAAGCCCTCGCCAGCTTCCTGAGCTGGCAGCAGTCTGCAGAGGAGCGCCTTCTCTCGCTGGAGGAGGCGCGGCTGGAAAGAGAGCTGCAGGCGGAGGAGCGCAGGGAGCAGAGGGAGGAGAGGAGGGCAGAACAAGAGCGTCAGCACGAGCTCCGCCTGCTCAGCATGCTCACAGGGGTGTTGCTTGCTGTCAGAGAGGGTACGCAAACCACAACACCAGCCGACCCCGCCGTCTCACCCTCAGCTCACCTTTCAGCTTCTCCGATGGCCACGTCTGCCCCCTCCGGCCCCTCATCTTCACCTCAGCCACGTCAGGAAGCTCCCACGACACAACCTGTTTTCAATCAGGAGACTAAAAAGTCGCAGCTCACATCTGTCAAGGCCTGCAAAGTGTCTCAGAATAATTTGGCAACACTGGGAGGCGACGAAGGTCCCGGCAACAGCGCCTACCTGTCCAACCGCGGTAACAGCATCCGACTGCATCAAGGTATTCTCCAGGAGGGGTATATCAAATATGGCATGGACAGACACGATGATGCAGACAACCCCGAGGTAAGGGAGCGTAAACCTGTGAAGAATAATCACACTGCTGGACTGTCTGAAACCATAAACATTTATTAAATCCTCCTTTTTCCAGGGTATCATCAACATGGGGACCAGTGAGAACAAACTTTGTTATGAACTTCTTCATAAACGGGTAAGATGAATATTCACTGGTGCAGCGTATGCTAATATGTGTGTGGTGTTCACTTTATTCTGAATTATTCTGCTTGCATTCACAAAATAAAGAAAAAAAAAGAAAAAAAAAGCCATTTCCTCTTCTGCTTCAGCTGACCAAGCCTGACATGCTACACATCAACCCGTCCTTGTTGCAGTATTCAGACTGGAGGGGACACGCTTTGTAAGCGCACATTTATTCTTAGTACTTCTTTGTTTTTGTTTTTTTAAACGAGGATCACATTTGCTGTGTGACTCATCGTAAAGTTACATTTTTAACAACACTCTCTCGGTGTAAACATTAACCCTCTGACCTTTTCCTCTCGCTCTTTTCCAGCCTCAGGGAGGAAGTTGCGAAATTCCTGACTCGCCACTGTTGTTCTCCAAACCCATTAAGAGCTGACAATGTGGGTTTTCGCTTTTGCTATTAAAATGGCATGAAGTGCAAGTAATGTGAAAAATGTGTTCAAGACAACAGCTGCAGCCATTTGAATACATAAAAAGCTAAGAGAGTTAAGGGAAGCGCATAAATAACAGAGATAAACTTGGGACAACATACAATTACTCACATACCTTACAGTAAGCACAGTCCCAAAGACTTTGTACTCTTTTGGCCACAAAATCAGAGAGATAAATTGCACAACTTTTACATAACGACTGCTGATAATAGACCCTTAAGATAGTAATACTTGACAGGCGGCATACACTGCAAAGAGTAGAAAATGTAATAAATCCTCAGGTTGCGTAAATAGGTTCCTCTTGTGACTGAGAGTGATGCCCAGCAAATAGCATAATTACTGACAAATACGCCTTTATTACAATGTTATACCCATGCTGTGGCTTAAGGCCTTTCATTATCAAAAATGAAGACAAATGAGCCGAATACTTTATTTCCACTAATGACTTAAAAAAAAAAAAGACAAACACCACATTTGAACTGACAGCCTTTTTAGGTCGGCCCACTTCATTTGCAGAGGAAACGGAGTGGCTGTTTTAGGAGGCGGATTAATTGGAAGCACACTTATCAGGATTCCTTCAGTGCCTTAATTGGGTCTTTCATAACGCGGTGGCTACGTGTGTTTGTCCAGGTTGTGGTGATGAATGGCTGCGGTTCCCTCTTCTCGTGTATCGCTGCAGTCATTTGTGACCCCAAAGGTAGGTTCAGACACGCCTCGACGTACAATTCTCTTAATACGTCGCTGCCTGTGCTGCGCGAATACAAATGTGCGCAGGCTGGAAGTCGAGTCTGCCTTCCGCTTCTGCCCGCATCACAGATAATAGGGAAGATTGAGCGTGCTCACTTTAAAGAACACACGCGGCCTCATAAATTGCATATTTGTTTGCTTCTGCAAACGAGGCTTCGCTTTAAGCTGTGCAGTAAATTGTTTTTGCTCGCTCACATTAAATCACGAGTCTCAATATCAGCCCATATTTACCTGTTTACCACCAACCTGACTCACTGAGGCAGAGTTAGTCAGTCATTAGTGGGGGGGGGGGGGGGGGGGGAAAAATAAAATACCACAAA